>ML352753.1:0-21523 GCA_005239505.1 Nicotiana paniculata
TGGGGGGCAAATGGCTATTTTTGAAAGTGCCAAACGGCTAAATTGGCAGGCCAACGGCTATTTGTTAAACTTCCAACCGTTGGCCAAAAAAAGAAAATTTTGAAAAGTAGTTGTTGGGCCCGGTTGAACCAGCCCAGGCCCGCCAGCCGGTCCCGGGCTAAACGATCCCGGGCTCGCGGTCTTCCCATGCTGGACCGGCCCGTCGTGGGCTCCTAGGACCTCTTGGGCACGGACCATACGGGCCACCCCGTTTAGCCCAAAGCCCATGTGGGCTCACGGGCCTGGGTCGGCCCCGGACTAGGCCCGGACCACAATACAGCCTTAGGATAATGTGTCGGCTTTAGGCGCGTGAATTTCTTTTCCTTTCGTAGTGGGGCAGGTTTATATATTAAATCTTTTTTATAACAAAATTTTGTCCACTTGCTCAAGGAGATCTTTTGGTTAATACTCATACCTTCCTTAAGGTGATGGAAGGCAGCAAATAAATACTCGCAAGATCGAGGAATAAATCTCATCTGTTTTCATCCAAACCGATGAGTTCTCTTGTGTCAGGTAACACTTCTTCGTCAGTAGAACCCGCAATGGGAAGATCTCCAAGGATATGTAAGTCCCAATGAGAGATAGATAGTTCCCCAGCTGATGTAAGAAGCGTGTTCGTCTTGGGGCACCAAGCCTCACAAAATGCTTGAAAAATGTTCGAGTTTCGATCATAAGTGAAAAGTGAGGCATAGACGGCATCATAAATCTTTGTTGTACTCAGGGTTTGTTGGCTTCCTCCAAGTACATCTTCAGCCCATTCCCAATATCCTAGAATATGAAGATACTCGCCCTCGATTGTTGTTGTGTTTCCCCAACGTACTTCGCCTTGAATTATACGACGCCCTAAATTTGGAAGGGTGCTAGAAATGTTTACGTGGTGATGGATTGGCGCTTGGAGAAACCACATATTGGACAATGGATTATAAGTAGACTTGTGCTCTGAGGTCCAGTTTTCTACCTGAAGCGAGTTCCTCAAAGAAGACCATGAAGCTGCACATCGGCCAGCTTGTGGGGTGTGAACCAAAAGCTTGGTTTGTTCAATGCCATCTTCAATCTCGATTAGGAGATATCTAAGTGTGGAGGAAGGTGAGGTATAGTCTCTAAAATTTACCATCTCTTCGGGCTGCAAAATAAAAAAAGAAGCCATCAAAGTCCAAATCAAGAATATTAGAATGGGCACAAAGGTCTAAATGGATGATATGGTCTCCGATAGTCGGGCCACCTTGAGAGTAATCTCTGCAATAATCGGGTCATCTTGAGAGTAGTCTCTCTGATAGTCGGGCCACCTTGAGAGTAATCTCTCCGATAGTCGGGTCATTTTGAGAGTAATCTCTCTGATAGTCGAGCCACATTGAGAGTAATCTCTCTGATAGTCGGGTCATTTTGAGAGTAATCTCTCCGATAGTCGAGCCACACTGAGAGTAATCTCTCCGATAGTCGAGCCACACTGAGAGTAATCTCTCTGATAGTCGAGCCACATTGATTGTAATCTCTCTGATAGTCGAGTCACCTTGAAAGTAATCTTTCCGATAATCGGGCCACCTTAAGGGTAATCTCTCCGATATTTGGGAAGGGGTGAGTACACATCCTCTCACACCCTAAGATTGTCTTATTCATGCATGGATCATCTCGTTAATCAAGAACATATCCTTCTCGTTTGACCTCCAAAAAACAAATTACAAAAGAAAGAAAATCACAAGAAGAAAAGAAGAAATTGCCTTCGTGTTAATGTTTCCAAGTTGTCAAAAATAGACTCAAAATGGTTTGCAAATGCTGAAATTGGTGTTTACGAGAGAAGAGTATGTAGCCTTATATAGATGATTAAAGGCAGCTAGTTTTCGATGTGGTACATTGCTACAATTGGTTTCCTACAAGAATTTGACTTGTTGAGGCGGTCATAACAATCTGATCTAAGCTAGGAGTTTCGCAGGCAGAAAGAGTTTTCAAAGCGTGAGAACCCATAGTATATCATGGGAGAGTTTTCTATACAAATTTGAATTGACAAGGAATAAATTGCGGGACAATTTTTATTTGATCTGGACTCCAAATCATTGCTCAACTAATACTTCAAGCCTAGTCTTTTGAGATCGACACATTTATACTTGACAAGTCTTGAAGTAGGGGGGCATTTGTAGGCATATGAATTTTATTAAAATTAAATTCATAAAATAATTTGGACTGTATTATTCCACATAAATATTTTTGGGCTAATATAATGGAATTAATTATATAAGTCCAATACATATGGACTAAATAATTAAGTCTGATTTCACTGGGCTAGCCCATTTAATTGGGCTACAAATGATACGCCCACTTCATTAGGCCCAAGATATCATCTTCCTAGAGGCCCAGTTTGGTGCCACGCGTGAAATGGCGTGGCACACCAAGTCAAATGGAAGAGAGCCAATAGGAGCGTGCCACATGTCAAAATGACAAGACATGCCAAGTCATATTAAATGACCAATGAAACTGCGCCACATGTGCAACTGACATGTTCTGGCCAATCAAATGCGGTCTTGTCTCACTTTAATTTGATTGGTCGGAAAGAGTTTGTTCTTATCATAACTCTTCCCTTCCACAACTATAAATAAGGGGTCTTCATAACTCAGAAAAGACATCAGAATTTATAACAAGAAACAAGAGAGAGCTTGTGGATCAACCGCCACAAATTTCTATACAAGTTTCAAGCTTCAAGCAATCAAGTTCAAGTTCAAGAAATTAAGTTCAAGCTCAAGAACGAAGAACAAATCAAGATTCAAAGAGTACGAGTTCAAATCAAAATTTGTGCTAGTTGAATTCAAGATCATCATTCGTGACAACAAATATAGATTCAAGATCAAGCTCAATGGCTCTTGAATTATTTACTATTATAAGAAAGAATCAGAGGAATCATAGAAATTGTAACACTTAAATATTTGAAATAAAATACTACGATTGTTACAAAAGAACTAAAAATTGCTTTCAGAATTTAAGTTCTCGCATTTGGAACCATTTTACCATCCCAACACTATGCCACTATTTATGATTATTCAACACCCGCATTTGAGTCGGAACTTCAACAAACCTAGGCATCTTTCTCAAAATTTTAAAGTAATGGAAGCATAAGTTACATAACCTAGAATCATTATGCAGTTAAATCTCTCTTTAACAATTTTATTTGTTCTAATATTTTTTGACTGTTGTTATAAAATACGACATATATTATAAAAATCGGTTTTAAGTAAAATGTGAATAATTGTTATAAAGTGGTCTGATTGTACCCTCAATTAAAAACTCTCATGCAGCTGAGCCGAGACATCTCATACTCTCGGAGTTCTCAATACTTTCTTAAACAAAGACATCCCAGTCAGAAATAAAATAGCGATCAACATGACCATGTATAGGATATTTAGAAAGCACAAATACGTCACTTTCTTATTTGACAATCGCATAAACGTGAATTTCCCATTTCACTAGCTACAATGCATACCATTTAGACAATTCTATTGATGTTGAATGCCACATTAATAACCACCAAATGACAGTGACAATCAACTACGAGAGTCAGCAGGCAACTGTACAAAATGCCAAGTCGAAAGCGGGATAACTGGTAATCTGACAATCAAGTGTTTATTTTCCCTAAAGAGTATAAAACGGTTTAATATTTCAGGATATACATTAAAATGCAACTGAAAGTAAACCCGTAGAGCATAAAATCCAGATACAAGAAAACAAACTAGATTTACATCCAAGCATCCAATGATTTTCATGGGTACTCAATGGTGAAAAAGCTTGAAATACAGGATAATAATGATTGCCAGGATAAGGGCTCCAATTACAGAGCCCATAATCCACTTGTTTCGGCTAATCCTTCTAGACATAGAAGTCAAGACCTTCTTGCTCTTGTCAATGGCATCATCCACACCATGAAGCTGAAAGAAAACCAAGATAATTAAACATAGCCACTCAGGTAGTTACACGAACCAGAACTGTTGAAGCTGCTCAAATAGAGAGCAAGGTAAAAAGTGAAGGGTTAACAGAACCAGAAAGAAAGTTTAAAAGTTACTCCAAATAAAGATAACTAAAAACACAGAATATATTACACTAAACAAAGGTCTCATACCCTATTACGTGAATTTAGCAGTGATTCACGCTGTTGTTGCAACTCCCCAAGGATTGAGACACCGAGGTCTTCAGTCTCCAGGGCAGCCCTCCGGCTCTCCCTGATTCTGTCACTTGACTGATCTAGCCTCTCTGTAGTCATTGCTAAGCGTTCCCTTTGATTTGCAGAAGCCTGTGAAAATTAGGGCTGTTAACGAGTGAAAGAAATCCACCCAAGAAATGCAAAGATAAACTCAACTAACCACATACTTCGACTAACACAATATGTTATGTCTACCATCTATTTCTGGAAAATCACACCAAACAAACATTAGCAGCCTTGTCTTTAGCCATGCTGCAGATCAAATGCTTCAACTATGGTTGCATAAAAAAGAGAACGAATTGAACTGGTAAGCAGGTAATATACGATGAACCTTTTCTATGCTTGCCGACATGGAATTTCATCGATTAGTGATGGGGCTTGACCAACAATGATCACTAACAATATGAAGTAAAACCAATAGATAGGGATGTCAATGTAAGTCAACCTAAGTAAATAGTTCCTCTTAGAAATTGATTTGACCGTCTCTGATATCAATAACCAAGCATGACCTTTATATATAGAACCACATCTAGCTAAGAAAGTTGGATATAATGGATGCTAATATATAATTCAAGTCAAAGTCATAAAGCTTTTAGCCTACTGCCACATAGTTGAACATCACCACATAACTTGTCTAAGGCAAATGCTAATACATCATTCAATTCAAATTATATGAGAGCATGTATGACATAGTGAAATCCCATAAAAATAACAACAAGAAAAAAAAGGAGAAAAGGGAAATTTTTGTTATACATACTGCATGTGGATCCATCATTCCAGACTCTAAATCATGGGCAGCTTGATTAGCACCAGTCAAGGCTAGTTTATTAACTTCTTTCTTCAGTTTATTCAGATCTGATTTGTATTCCCTTAGTTTAGCAAGTAGTGCTGCTTTTAGACTTGGCTGCAAACTTCTTGCCTCAAGATCCATTTTCCGTATCTAAGCGCAGACCAGCATTCATCATCAGTTCTAAAAAAGGAACTTTTTCCAGAGGAATAAAAGCTAAAATTCAATGACTTACCAACACATCTGCATCATCCAATCCCACTTTAAGTTCGGATGTCTGTTTCTTTTTTGGCTCTGCTTATTGAAGTTGCAAAGTTATAATCATCATCCATCAGATAGTGGTAACAGAAAACATTTAAAAACTTACGAAAGGCTTAACACAAAAAGGAAATTAGAAGCTTGTTTTGTTGTTTATTCAAGCAGTATAAACTGAATAAATCAGGGAAAATACATATTACTACACCTAAGAACCAGAATTTGTATAAAGACAATCAATCAATCAAACAACGACATCTCAAACCCACACTAGTTGGGTAGCTATACGAATCATCATTTCTTATTCCACTTTGTACAGGTCCATTTTATTTCAATATTGGTGAATAATTTGTCTGTTCAGGCAAATAAGGGTTCTCCAAACCTAAAAATTCTTAAAATCTCACACTTATCTCTACACTAACATACACAGCTCAAACCAAACCTAAATGATTCTTGGTGAACATTAGAAGCGTAACAAATTTATATAGATAACAATGCAGAATTTATATAAAGCAAATCAATCAAAGAACTCCCTCTTAGTTAGGTCGCTTACAAGGGCAGATCTAGTTAACAACTTATGGCCTTCATCCAAACCCGGTGGCTTTTAGCTCGGACCCTGTAGATGAGCTAAAGTTCATTAATTAAGTACAAACAATAGATTTCGAATCCAACAAATCAATGGGTTGTGGTAGAATTCCGAACTTCAACCCATAATGTTCAAATCCTGGATCTGGCTTTGGTCGGCTATATGAAGCATATTCCGCTCCATATGGGCTTATTTCAATTATACTGGAAAATAATTTATCTTCTAAAGTGAATTAGGAGTTCTCCAAAACTAAAGCTTCTCTAAATCTCACACTTATCCATTTTTTCTATAAGAAATATCGTAGCAGTAAAGTGAAACTCACACTTATCCCTAAACTAACATAAAATTCTTTCACCGGACTTAAATGAATGCTGGAAGAGCACACAAACTAAGTATTAATCCTAACGAATTGATATCCTATTAGCTAAGTCCGCATAAATCTCGAGAATTGATAATTCCGCATTGATCCCCAAAATTCATACTTCCTCCATTCTAGTTTGCATGAACCTTTTCGCTTTTCGAGATTCAAACTATGTGATCTTTGAATAACATTTTGAAATGCATTTCTCATCATATTGACATGAGAAGAATTGTAACTTATAGTACTTTTCTTATAGTTTTTGAATAACTAAATTTTAACTTCAAAATATCGAGTTAATCTAATCCAATTAAGCTTCAAAGTTAAGTCGAATTGACTCTCGAAAAGCAAAAAAGTTTCACATAAACTAAAACTTGGAATAAGAAAAATTCAAAGTGAATCAGTCACCTCCATCGGGCAAAAGAGCAGCAGAACTGCATTTGTGAGACAAATTAACAGAGAGTTCACAATACTGCCTCTCATATCCCTCAAAAACTTCACTCATCTTCAAAACACAAATTCAACCTGTAAAAAAGACAAATCAAATAAAGGATTGACTCAAGTTCAAAATTCAACTCAAACTTCATAATTTAACACTTCCAATTCAGAAACCCTAGGTTTTCAACAAACCCAAACAAAATGAAACAAAAACACAATCGATCCACAATAAATAAGCAAGTAGATACATGTGTATGTATAAGCCAAATATACACAGTAATGAAAGCATACTACGTACGTAATGATCGCAGACGGAGATGTACGTTGAGTCACCGACGAGTTAAGACTGAGTAGACTCGGATCAGAGCTCTGTTAGGAGAAAATGAATTTTCATAGAAATGGTTGTTACACTCCCAAGACTTGCGTGTACTCGGAGAGAGAGAGAGATAAGTTTTTCTTTTTTCCTGAAAAGTCCTCCAGCTTTGGAAAAAATAATGAGATTATAAGTTAATTTGAATTTTCTTTTACTTATTGTTATATCCAGTCTACAATTTATATGACAGTATCAGCTAGACATGTAATGCAATGTAATTCCACTTGTCATAAAAAAATTTAAAGTAATTTTTAAAAATCAGCTTCATAGATATTATCATATCAATGTCAAAAAATTAAAGCTAAAAATTAGTTGAATAATTTTGTATGTTTTGAGAAAAACGCACATGTATTTCTTCATTGTACTTGTAGAAGATCGCAGTCTTTTCATGAAATATAGTATAAATTAAATAAATTAATTTGAAAGTGTTGCGTGTGGAATGAGATAAATCCAAATAAAACATGGCTATAGAAGATGTTTACAAACTTGCCACCTCATTATCCTCAGAAATTTCTTGATAATAAAAAAAAAAGTTGTAAAAACTAAATTGGACTAAGCAATCTCTATCTCCAGAAGGTCGAAGGTTCGAGTCGCACTGACCATAAGTGGAAAACGACTACTACAAATCCATATAAATTACAGCAAAGCCTGAAAGAGCAAGATACAAAGACCACTTTGCCATTCATCACCAGAGGTTCTTAACAAACTTAGTACTGAAACTTTTTAGCAAAAACACTCTCCATGACCAACATTACACAAACAGTAACGTGTCAAACAGTAGACATTTCAAATTTTCATGTGACGAAGCTGCACAAGTCTAATACAACGACAGGGTAAAAGCTAGGTTAGAACTCTACATTCTGTACAATATGCTCCATCTAATACAATATCTGGGAAAGATCACGTTCAAATTCCTCAGGGAGAAGTGAGCAGATATTCATTTCTATGTATTCTATATCACGGCAAAAATATGCAAATCCTTTGCCTCACATAGTGCAAATTTGGATACAAATGTAACTCTCATCTAAGAGAATCAAAGATAAGCTACAGTAGTTTCTCAACTCGGACCAGTTTCATCATATCCACTTCTACCTATGTCTGTCTGGTCAGAGTCTAAGTGTCCTGGCTCATTATCAGGGAACACCTCAGATTGCAGAGAAGGAACGATATTATTCACGTGCAACCATGTCAGTTCCCACAAGCTATCTCCACCGAGAGCACCCCTCTGAACAAGTACCCCCTTAGATTTCATTACAACCAAGGTGTTCTTAAGAAGTTCAGGGACTAGCTCCTGAAGCTTTTCACTTTTCTTACCTCTGAGCTTCACCTTCATGTATTTCTCCATCCGGTTGAGGACTCCAAGCCAGAGTTTACAGAAGGTGGTCAATTGAGATAGCTCGTGAAGCAACTGTAAAAACACCTTAGTTAAAAGCTTCAAGGCAAGAACAAGCGTCTCTTCCATGTTTCGATAATCTTTCTGTGATGTGAGCTCAATCAAGTCGTCCAGCATTGTGAAAATGACAATATCAAAGCACTGCAACCAGAGACCATGTGGAAGGTAAATTTCATCTACTCCTGTCAAGCACATTTGTAGGGATGAAAGAGCATGATTCCTAACTTCTCTCTGATCCAGACAAACTTTCCTTAGACCCTGTACAAGCCTCAGCCACATTTCCCCTATATCCTGAGACAGCTTCAAAGTTTCGGCCTCCGCCATCGCTTCCCTGGCATCTTTGGACCAGCGTGCTAAACAAGCAACAGAACCTGCCATAAGATCCACCGCACAAGCAGGTCTATCAGCTGGTCCAGTACGGGATTCTGCAAAATTTCTTGCTGCATCAATGCAAAGAACATAATTAGCTGGAGACAAATGGGCTCCCTCAGACATGATGAAACATAGGGCATCAAATCCTGGTTCCGAAGCTTCTGTATGTCGAGCTGTAAACGAAAGTAATTGAGTAATATTTCGCCATCCCATTTGAGATCGGATATGTGGAGCATTTGCTTTAACCAGCCGACTCACTTCCTGCGTAATTTGTTCGCAGTATGCATCAGCTACCCGGGCATCAAGCTTGAGAACAAGATGTAGTGACTTTAGAAGTTCATCTGCGAAGTTCTCTTTATAAGGAAGAAGCCTCTGGCAGATGCGCAGTAGTCCAAAAACAGCTTTCTCAATTAGAGCACAAGGCATTATTGTTGAGTGTACAATATTAGCACTATGTTCATAAACTCCCTGCCAAAGAAGTTCTATTCTATCTCTATTGTTCAAGGTGATTGCAATCAGCAATTCCAAGCAGAACACTGCAGTATCTTCATCCTCGGGAGAACTACTACCCTTCTGAGGTCTCCCTGCAGCCCATATGAGGGCCCTTGCCAACTGCAACAGAGAATCAGCTAGGAGAAACTTACTTCCTGTGAAGATGGTATCAATATGGCATTTCTGAATTGTCTGCAGTGTGCGCTGATGAGCCGCAAGTTGTTGCTCAGTAGGTTGAGACCTAGGCTCTTCTGTATCGAGAGATAGGAGTTGACTAAACCGGCCCATTAGTCCTGAAGATCTTCTGGGAGTACCGAGGGATTGCATATGAGCAGCAGACAATGAATTTGTGAGGGGTTTCCCATGTCCTGGATCAGAACAAGCCTCTGAATCATCAGCTGCATCACTGGCCACACGAGCAGGAAGAAGGCCAAGTTTGTGTAGTCTTAAGATGCAATCCAAGATATTTCTCCAGCCAGTACGGACAAAATCACCATATTCGTTTGCTATATTGAAAACTGTAACAGTTGCCATCCTTGCTTTTGCATCATCGCCAAAGGCTAAAACAGGTTCCTCCACCATTGAGGGATTCAAGAGAGTTGTGAACTTACATAGAGATACTACTAGATCATCCAAAACATCTTCAAGATGATGGCAAGCTGAAATCTTTGCAACAGCCAAGAAACCATCTATACAAGTTTGGTAGACATCCTCATGTTCAGCATGATCAAACACCACAGAGATAGCAGCAATAGTAGGGCCCGACATTATTGCAAACATATCATGGTCAAGGTAGGCTTTAGAATCACACATAATGTATGGAGATGTTTTTTTAGATTTGTGCATCAAATCAATCCAACGGCTAGGGTTCATTTCAGCAAAACCAGCACCTTGTTCTGGTGTTGTCCGAATCTCATTGTTGCAGATTGAATGGTACAATTCAGATAGAAATTCACGAGGAAGATCATTACCTCCATTAATGTGCCGATTATTACGGATGAAATCCTCCTCTGTCATCTTCTTCTTTACTTGAACATTGTGCTGATCAGTGTTGAGCATTATTATAGAATACGATAACAACAGAGCAGCATCTTTATTAGCTAGAATCTGCGGAGATTGCTCATAGTATCTCTCTGAAAATGCCTCAAGCACTCTTGCTATCTTTTGAGATTCCCCAGGCAATCGGAAAGTTTCCAAAAAAAGTCTCAATGCGGTATCTAGGTTCATGTCTTGGAAATCAAATGTTCCAGCAAACTCATGAAGCACCTGAACACAAAATTCATCATGATTTCCAAGAAAATCCCCAACAAGATTCTTATCTAGCCCAGCTGTGAACCTAAAAAAGCAAGCCACACTCTGCGGATCAAGTTTTTCCGGCAATAGATGTGTTCCTTGAAGAAACTCCAGCCCTTTCTTTGGGTCCCTATTAAAGTGATCAGCTCCAATCATTAACCTTCTCTTGATGTACTTCCGTCGACGTACGAATGGCACCCAATGATCAGGATCACTATAGTTCTCACACTTAACCATCCAGAATGGAGTATACTCCTCTAGATTTATTGGAGTGTATTCCGAATCATAGGATCCATTGCCTATCCTCTCAGCCATTCCCTGGATTACAGAAATCAGACCATCCAAAGCAAGAATGTGCATGGCAGACAACGGAGAGTTCACCGGAAATGCACTCTTAGATAATAAATTCGCAAGGTCTTCAAAAATGTTACTGCAGGTGATATCGCAATCTAAATTTGCATACATTTCTACCATGAAGGATTTTTGTCTGCAAAAGTCAACAAGAGCCTCCATTGCTACTTCCTGCTGCTGGTATGAAGCCCCATAACGACTTTGTGCAAGTCTCAGGACCACACAGGAAAAGAAAGCCTCAAGCTGTAGTTTCAGTTCAGTACGCAAGTGCTGATACAGATTTAGAACAATACTGCAGACCATTGAAAGAATCAATGGACTCATTGACAAACCAAACTGCATTAGATTACGGAATAATTCATCCTGGACTAAACTCAACAATCTGGGGTGACTGCAAATAGCAGGGCCTCCCAGTTCAATGGCTGAGTTAATCAAACCAAGGGCAAATAGTGGAACATCTTCATCAAATGCAATATTATTTGCTCTAGGACCCATCCCTACATGTTCGACAACATTCAACAAAGAGCACAAGAAGTGAAATATCTCGACCATGCATGGGACACCATATGGCTCTGTCATCAAATGTAGGTCATAAGGAATGTTATCCTTCCCGTTATCACCAATGACCATGCCTTCATCTGTGCTAAGCAGACCTGTGGAAACAGAAGAAGTGAAACCTCCAGAAGGTGGTAGGCTATTATATTCGGAGGTACCAGTTCCATTTCCGGACTTGCTACTGAAACTGTACTCGTTATCATTAGCAGCAACCTACGTAGAAAGAAATTAACATATAATGCTCCAAACACATTTGGGTAGAAGAATAAGAAGAAAAAGCAAAAGATTAATTCAAAGGAAATACTCGATCAAATCTGGACTGCTGAGCAAAAAGGAGATAACATATTTAAACCAGTTGAACATAGTTAAACAGCACCTCATTGAGTCAAGATCCTAATTTTAGCGCTAACGTATTTATGGTACCTGCATAGCAACCCTACTAACTTCAATTATCCTACTGCACAACCCACCCCTGGGCGGAAAAAAAAGAGATGCATGTGCGGACAAAATGAAAAGGCAAAGTAAGCTCGAAGGATGAACTTAGTCAACAGAAAAGAAAAGCTCCCATTTTCTTTGCTCATCTGATGATGCCCATGAGGCAAGATTGGTCAATGAGAAGATTATTTTTTTAGTTCGGGCCAGCTTGCATGCACTTTGACTTATCCAATGGGTAACTTACTACATTCCACAAGAACATGTACTGGATAAACCTATCCGCTAAGGCTGGACCAGAGCACTGAGTGTTTTAGCTAAAATCCAAACCTGGGATCTCCAGACTGTTACTCCTATTCCTTAACAACTCAATCTCCCCCTCGGAAATGGTTCATGGAAAAAATGTTAACACTACTAAATTATAATATGTTTCGCATTTCTTATTGATTTTGGGGTCCAAGGACAGAAGATTGTGGAAACTTTGTTAGATTGACTTCAATAGCTGGGAAACATAATGTTAGAGACTCCAGCAAAGGATAGCTTTCAGAGATTAAAAAGAATGTGCACCTGTACCTCGCTTTTGGTAGAACTCTGCCGTCTAACTATGGAATGTTGCATGTTGTCAACTTCTGGAAGGTGCGCAAAAATACATCTCACAAGTTCATGCATGGTGTGACGTGCTATCCGCTGTAAGAGCTCACTTTTTGTTCCAGCTTGATGAACTACTCTGAAGCATGTGTTGACAATGGTACAAACATGCTGATTACTCAACACAACCGATGCTTTACTTCTCATGCACGCCAAAAGAACTTTAAGTATCTTCATCAATACAACTTCTTCTGATGCAGGATCTGTCACCTCAAATCTGCAACTAGTCACAGCATCCACAACAGAGTGCATTGCATCTTCAATATTGACAGTATTAATATCAAAAATATCGAGGGTCAAAATCTTGAAAACAGAAGACAATGCAACACTAGTGATTGGTGCCCCAGTTTCATCAGATCGAATAACATCCAGAAATGGCTGGAGATATAAGGCTGGACTGATGGCTTGCCCTGAATGCTGCCATGAAAATATCTGCTTACGCAATGTCTTAAGAGACTGGATTAGAGAGTGCTCTAGCTGATCATCTCCTGAAACATAACGACCACCCCACCTCACGTTTCTTCTCATGACTGCTAAAACAGCACTTACTTCAGAATTAATCATGCAAGCTATAGCAGTTTTGTTGGAAGAAGTCGTCTCACAATCTTCTGGTTCTTCTTCAATTGCTTTGATACTAGATTGTAGCCTTAAACGCCCCATTTCGGAAAAATAATAAACTGGATTGTCTTCTGGCTCTGTATTCACTAACGTTCTTTGTGGGGTTGTTCTAGAAGGCAGTCAAGTCATACCCCTCGTGGTCTGTAAAAGACAACAGTAGAATTGAATGTTGTTATATTAAATATTTGTTAACTTCTATGAAAGAGTACTGAGGTACCAACTGCATTCTGAATAATTCTGCAACATAAATGCCATGTAACTTTCAGAGTTCTCAAAGGTAGAGGCATAGAAAAAACCCAAGGTCTGCTTTTATACTATCTTTAATTGCAGGAGATAAAACAATAGTAACGGTATAGAAAACTGATCATGTTCAATCTTAAAGTTATTTGATTAAAAGATTGAAACATAGCAACATGATACACCACAGCATAATTTATGGATATCATTGTAACTACATCTTAGTCCCATATTTGCTTTACTGCCGCCACCACACCACATTTTCCCTCATTCTGCTTGCATTCTATCCTCGTGCCAAATATTATGCAGCAAAAGAGCACTGGTACTACCACAATTTTACATCTTGCTACTCTCAATTATGGCACCAAACAACATGGAGCTTGGATTAGTAAAAGGAATTGTCCCTCTGGAAGGTAGAGAGGATGAAGATATACCATCTTATGGTGCTGCCAGATTCCAGATGTAAAGCTGAAATATGCTAATATAATGTGATTAATTAATAAGAGAGTCATCAAGACTCAGAGATACAATGCCTAATCAGGTTATTGCCCAATTGCCTTTCCGAAAGACTGCCTTTGCCAAAAGGATAATTAAGTTGATGCCCATGCATAGAAGCAGAAAACTTTCTGCCCTCTAAATCCAGCATGTAAGCATAACATTATATTGTAAGTCGAATTACCTATTTTGCTGGCTTCTATCACAAGTAGGAATTTTCTACAGTGAGGCAAGAAGATTCCTAAACGACTACAGACTACTCACCTATTACAAGGACTGGATTGTGAATTTGACTTTGGATATGAATCTGGCATTGGTGTATCCACTTATCAGTAGGTAATTAGTACGTTTTGAACAATCTATTGAAAGTAGCAAGCCCATGTCATTCCCATTTTACACAGGTACATTTAGGCAAATGGTAATTCCATGTTACACAGGTACTCATTATGCAGTGTATTTCTTCATCACCCTAATTAGATATCACATTGTTTGCCAAAAATAGAAAAGTAACACAAATAAACATTTGAATTACTTCCACACCTTCCCTTGTTCAGAAAAAATCATAAAGAGAAAAAAAAAAACGAAAAAGGGGTACTACAGTCCCACAAATGTTCCATGAACTACCACAACTAACTAGAACAAGTAAGACTCCTGAAAACCAACTGACATTCTTTTGGGATAAAAATAAAGAAGAAGACATGCACAACGCGAAAGAATAACAATTCATTCAGCAAGGTGATCTAGGATTTGAACTTTGTGGGTTTGAATTCGAAATGCTACCACAGCACATTTGATTTACTAGGTTAAAAATCTATTATTTATACTTATCCAATGAATTTTAGAACACATATACAAGGTCTGAGCCAAAGTTACAGGGTCGGATTATGTACACTAAAAACCCTCAATTTTCAAATGTTAACTAGATGGAAATATTATCTTAAACTTAAGACCAACAACTAAAATGTTGGAGATCCAAACTACTAATTGTAACACCAAAACATATCAAATTATCCAAAATTGATTACTACAAACAACTCAACAACTTGTCAACAACTCTAAGTATTTTATTCTTTTCTAATAAAATTGATATAAACTAAAAACAAAAACTTTATTCACAATGTTCTATCGATAATTGATCATCAAAAGGAATATTTTAGTAAAAAAGTGAACAATTGAAGAATAGAAAGTAAAGAAGAACGAAACTAAGTAAGATCAAGTGAAAAATGCTTTACCTCAGTTTGGATCTATAGCTGAAGATGACCAGAGAGACCCCCGAGAGAGTGACGAAGAAAATCCAGAAAAGAAGAGAAGACTAGTGAGAGAAAATGGAGTTTTTCCGTGAAGAGAAAATCTCGTATTCCTTCATAATTTTGACTTCACATTCTAAGCTTTATAAATTAAACGGTAAAAAGTATTTATAGCAAGTTAAGTATTTATACCTTAAATTAAAAAAAAAAAATCTTGAGTTAATGTATGTATGCACGGAATATTATAAAGTTTTTTTCATATTATCAATTATTTTGACCAATTATAAAAGATTACTTTTCACATGATTAAACAAATTGAGTGCCATGACAAAATTAAATATACAAATATATTATAAAATATTATAAAGTTATTTTATATAGGTAAAAATATATTACATAGTATATAATATAATAATAATATATATATATATAATGATTTTCGTATATAAGAAAGAAAAGTGACTTTTGGGTTAGATTAACACAAGGTTAATAATTTTTACATAATCAAAAATAGAAAAGTGATTTTCGGGTAATGAACACAAATCTAAATGACCACCCATATAATTTACTATTGACAATTGCTTCTAATATTTGCATAAAGAATTATCTGCAATTATTGTTTTAACTGATATAATGCTGCATATTCTTTTGCATAATCGATATATAAAATTTGCACTCTTTTTAATTTATAATTTCTAACTTGACTTCTCCTTCCGTAGTAAGCAGAACCATAAGATATGTTGATTGTAGGCGTTAAGTAAACGCACGTGAGAATTATCATCTGCACTAAGGGCAAACTAAAATTTTGAAGGTAAAGAGTTTTAATTTTATGGGTAATTTTTTTTACAAGTTGTCAGATTTTGAAAAATCATTTCACTTAATCGACCATGGTAAAGTCAATAATAAATTCGGTATATCATATATCATATGTTAGGGTCGAGAATAAATTTACGACATATTAAAATATAATGATAATGTAAGATAAAATATATTGCTAATATACATAAGTTAAACCAAATTTTAATCTAACAAGTAGACTTCTCTATTTGTTTACTTATCTTTTTTGGGCGATAAATCCATGACAAGAAATGGATCACACTTGACAATCCAATCTCATAGACTGATAGAGGATACAAAATATCAACGATTGACAAGAAGAAGATAGCCACTAGATGCCCCCAAAATATAAATTATATTAACCGTTTCAAAATTAAAAGAAAAAAACAACTTTCTACTTTGAGTATTTTTTCCTTTTCTTGTTTTAACCTTCTCTTGCAAAAATACAGGTTAAGACGACGTACAATAGGCTCTTGTGGTCCGACCCTTCCCCCGGACCCCGCGCATAGCGCGAGTTTAGTGCAGCAATTTTTTTTTTTTTTTTGTAACTGCTAGATTTATTATAAATATGGAAAATTTTCACAAACTGTCAAACTCCTTATCAATTTTTCACAAATGAACAAAACTCTCGATTGTTGTGAATATGTATGAATGAAGATAAAGGAATGGGCACAAAAGGGGTTACCAAAGAAAATGAAAGGAGCTTCAAATGATTGTGAAGCAAGGGGACAAAAGAAAGAATAACTTATTACAATAAGATTAAAATAGCCCTCTGTTTAGATTTATAGGTTTCAGTCGGTGAATTTGAAATTGAGAAAATAAAAAATGTAAAAATACTTAATTATACTGAAATATATACCTCAAATCATAATAATTTACCTTTAATTCATTTACTATAGGTAAGTGAATACTTCATAATTAAGTGATAACAGTTTATGTACAACCATATGTTATTCATTTATTGATTTTAGTACATGCGCTTATCATAGACATAGGTAGGTGGATACTCCATATTCATCTCATATAGAAAAGGTTCACAGTGAAATCATCAATATTTTTCCTGATTTTCTTAATAAATTAAAAGAATTGCTTTATCTTTTATTTTTCTAGAAAAGTTGCTAAAAGTTAGAGTATATCATTTCAAAGAGGCTTTCTTTCCCATTGGTTCCTGGAGTTTGATCTTTTCATCCTTTGACCAGATAGAGTTCATCAAATACTCACACAAGACTCTTAATATTGCAAGGATCGAGACGTAGAGAAAATCCGTAAAAATAATAGTCGAAAATATATATATAATTTATATTTTTTGTATATATATAATTTTTTTGTGTGTGTGCATATATATATATATATATATATGCACANTATATATATATATATATATATATATATATATATATATATATATATATATATATAAAAATTGAAGGAGAGCCTTGACGTAACTGGTGAAGTTATTATCATATGTCCAGAAGGTCACAGGTTTGAACCGTGAAAACAGTCTCTTGCAAAAACGTAGGGTAAGACTACGTATGATAGACCTTGTGGTCCGGTCCTTCCCTGGACCCCGCGCATAGAGGAAGCTTAGTGCACCGGACTGCCCTTTTCTTTATATACAAAAATTATACAAATTTTATATACTTTTTCGGCTAGTAAATATAAATAGTTTCTGGTGCGGGCTAAAAGCAATAATAATCTAACCAATTAATAAAAACGGGCCCAGTACCAGGTATTGTAACAGATAGATAAAATACAAAGAAACAATCATCATAATAAATAAAGCTTGCAATTAAATGGTCCAAACATCTCATGGCACTGATAAAGTCATAAAAAATCTAAAGGAATTAAGTTGAGTTAGCTCATCTGTCACTCCAGCAATGTAAGGTTTAAACTAAGTTCAGAATGTATTGGGAAAGGAAGCATAAAACACTAGAAAAGGAGCAGCCGCTGAAAACAGATACTGCCTGCAGCCCAAGAAATACAAGTCTTAAGATGGAGGACTTGAAACTCAAGCCATTATCTTTGTAGATCTTAAAAAGAGACTGTCAACAACCTTCCCCATATTTGAAACGGTTTCCAATGAAGCAGGGTAAACTGCATCTTGCTTAGGGTCCTCAAAAATTACAAGGCATCCAGCACCCTGGTCCAGAGTCCCAGCGAACTTCTTATCTAATATCATTTGAGATAACTTCTTTTCGACATGGTCAGCTGGCAATTCAATCAACTCAGCAATATGAGCAATCTCGACCCTTGAGAAAGGCTCAATCAACCTGCAAAGATTCTGCTCCATTAAAGTGTCGTAGAGCGAAGAGAGGTGCCTATGGACGATAGGATCTTCATCAAGCTGACCCTTGAAGTTCTTAAGAGCAATCTCAAAGAGCTGCAAAGATCGCTTGGAGTGAGCATCAGCAACAGCTTTCATAGCATCAAGTTCTGGCCCCTGATAATTCAGTCCACGTGAAGATATTATTCCTGCAACATCATCAGCCTGGTTGACCATGATTTTGCATAGCAACATATACTTGAGGCTGTATATGGCCTTGGCTATGTACTTGGCCTTGGCCTTCGGATCTTTTTTTGATAAAGCGTCCTTGGAATCATTAGTAGCAAGGGCATTAAATGCCTCAAATGCCTCGTAAAAATAGCTGTAAGCAGTTTTATAATCTTTCTCTTCTGCATGAAGTATCCCACTCTGCAAATCAATGTCACCTTGCTGATCTGGAGGGACATAAATAGCATTGGCTGCTGTTCGAGCAGCTGTAAGTGCAGCCTTGGCTTTGGGAAGATTTCTCAAAGAATAGTGGAGCTTGCTCTCCGTCAAGTCAATCTCCAGAAGAAGCAGCTTGTCATCCAATCTTCTCACCTCCTTGATCAGTCCTGAAAGGAGTGTCAATGCTTCAGAATACTCTTTGTTTTCCATCAGAAGAGCTGCAAGTTTTGACTCAATTCGCTGACGAAGGAAAGTTCGTTTCTCTGAATGGGTCCATTGAACTATCTCTTTGCAAAAAGTAATCTGAAGATCACATGTACCCGGTATTTTAGCCATTGCGTCAACAATTCCTTTATTAACAATTTTGGCTGTTTTTGCCTTGGGTATTAAAGAGAAGAAGGGACGTAACTGGCTGAGAAGGTTTTTGAGATCCTCAGCCCTATTCTCCTGGCTTAGGAGGTCACAGAGATTGAAAATTGCCTGCTCTTTGATCCTTAGGGCCTCGGAAGATGATGAAGGATTCTCAAGGATGCGGTAGAGAATGGAGATAGCCTCAGATGGCGTTTTAGCCTCAGAAGCCTGGGCTAGTGAATCTGCGGTTGCAGGTAGATACGAAGACGACATGGTTACAGCTAGCAGAACTTAAGTCCTGCATTTTTAGTCAACAAGGAAATTAGATGTGTACAAGCAGAGAGGCAGCATTTGGAACACTTTGTCAGGTTGTCTTTACATAGACTCAATTTTGCAATTAGTAGCTAAAGATGTAAGAGTAGTTAAAATGAAGAAACTGCATTAAGCTATGCCAGCTACTTTGACATAGAAAGCAAAAATTCTCTAATACGTAAACAACTGCAAAAGAGTACTATGGCAAAACTACAAATACCAACCCTTTGAGAATATCAAAAAAAATACTCCTTACATGATGAAACTTTACAAGTGATTGAAGAAATTATTAGGCACAATACAAGCAATTTAACCTCAACTTCAAATGATCCTCATCTATTTTCGTGCATCAAAACTAATCCTTTTCTTTCTTTTTTTTTTTTGATAAAGTAAGTTGCTTCATCGAAAGGCATCAAACAGATGCAGTGATTACAAAAATAAAGATGCTAGTTCCATTACAAGATGTTATGATGGGATCTTGGAGCTAGCCAATAACAAGAAGATATACCTCAAAGAGGCTAGTCAAGAGTAAGGGAGCTCAAAAAAACTAAAAAGACAGTAGAACTATTTACATAGGACTGTTTGGCCCAACAAAAAAGACTAGGACTGTTAGTGTGTATCACAACTAATCTTTTGAATACCGACGTGGGATTACTTTTAGTCCCAAATGGCTCTTCAGTCAATTTTGAATCGAGAACCCCAAAATTATCATGCTGTAAGCGCATGAACAATTGTGAATGAGCTAACTTTTCACCTGCTGCTAAAGTCTTAGACAAACTCACAAACAAATTGTTGTGTTTTCTACCTTTGTTCTCTTTGGGAGCAGGTGAGGAGTAGGGTCAAGGAAGCAAATGAAATCAAAATTTTATACTGACAACAATTCAGAAAGTTTGATATTGAATCAAAAGATTCACTTATGCTTCAAAATAAGGAACCTTTTGAACCGGTGAGGCCCCTTGATTCTTTTACTGATCAGTTGGTGATGGGCCCCCTATTCATGGAGACATACCCTAGGTATGACTTAGAGTTCCTACAACAACAACTGTGTCTCGGTGCCAAACAAGTTGGGTTCAGCTATATGAATCCTCACAGGCCATAAATTCATCTCAGGCATATATTACAAAATAAAAATAAAAATGGGAAGTACTAGATGTTCTCTATGTTTCCTACTGGCATAAGAATTTCTAACAGGTCTAAAAGACTCCTAGAAAGCATAGACCTCAAGTAAACGTACTATTTTAGCTTAAAACAAAAGCAACTCATTTCTATGTCCTGAAGCAAAAGAATAAAGAAGGAATGACTTAAACTTGGAGCGAGTAAGCAGCTGAATGTCATTCCAAATGGACCCTTTGTCCTCAATTTCCTTCCAAGTATTTACACCTCTGCAATTTAGTTGTCCTAACACTGGTAGTAATAAGAAATTTAGCTGGACTAATGGAGATATTGAAATTTTTGAGAGAGAATCCATTGAGCTGGGATGAAAACAGTACAGATACTTTTGTTAATCAAAATCCCGACAAAGCACTGGACACGGATGTAAAACCAGCACGAAACTTCAGAAGTTCCGACACCAACACATTTAAAAAGCAATATAACAACACCATCCTCAGCGTTCTTGAAACTCAGAATGGTGAGTCAGCATTGGTGACAAGTGACTACCTATTGTCTATTATAGCCAATATCCAATGCATTGAAGTACTAAAGCAATATGTGAGAAGTAAAGCTGAATAAAATAAGAGCAAAACAGAGACCAAGATTCATAAGATCAACATAAAACCCTCATTTGTTCATATAAATATCACATGTAAAAATCCCTTTCAAATGGCACGGATAAAAAAATCATTTTCAGATGGCAAGGGCAATTGATCATCGACGCAATCCCTAGGGTTATAACTAAAATTCTAGAGGACGCCTCGATTTCTGCAAAATACTCAAACGCACAGTCGCACACACTGGTGGACAGAAGGAGAAAGATAGTAGGCATAACACATAGACGACCATCTCAACTTTGCAGGATTAAGATCGTTCGGAACAATGTGAATTTTGCATCTTCTTGATGCCTTCAATGAAATTCATTACCTTATAGAAAAAAATATAGTGGAACACTATCACAGAGAGTGTGTTGGAATTCGAATTTTTTTTGGGGGGGGGGGGGGGGGGG
>ML352755.1:0-115400 GCA_005239505.1 Nicotiana paniculata
CAGTAAAACAACTTTTGAAAAGAGAGAGTTATATAATTAAACAACAACAGATCAAACATAGAGACAAAACCAAACTCAGCAATACTTAAAGAACACAAAACCAAAACAGGAAGAACAAATCTACACACAGGGGTGATGGGGATTGGGGACAGATATAGCACATGTAGTGCACACATACTTATAGGAGCATGAAAATTCTTATGGGGGTTTAGGGAATAAACATATCATGAATCACAGAACCAACACAGGATCAAACAACTTAGGATAGCTAACTGCTTTGCACAAAAAGGTTCATGATGGAAATCAGGGAAAAGATAAGTAAGGCAGAGTCGCACTGGGGTATACTACAAAGGGGGTTCATGAGCAGGCTGATCCTAAGGGGTTGGAAATATTTTGAAGCATGCTGATAAAGCAGTAAAGTAGACATATTAGTTGCAGGTTGAACAACAAAACCACAGATAGAAACATATTAGAAACATGATAAACTGAAGCAGTAAAAGAAGCATATTGGTTTGGGACTTGAATTGAAATCAGAATATACCACTAACGAAGACAGTAAACACAAAAGTGAAGGGACAGGAGAGCACAATAGTTAGCCTTGGTTTACAGCCGGCTAACTCAGAATAATAGTAAGTAACACAGAAATAGAGCAGAAAGCTTTGAGTGTGAGAGATAGAGTTTGAACTAGTGTGTTCGTGTCTTGAGTTAATGAAAGAGCAATGTATATATAGTAGTTTGAAACTAGGTAGAATAAGGTAATAATCACAATTAGGAAGTAAATTATGGAACTCATAACCAATCAGAGTAAAATCAGTGCAAGTACTCCCTTGATTAAGGGAGTTAACTTCAAACGGTAAGAACAAGTAACAAATTAGGAAAGAAATCGATGTGTAACTGGGGCATAACAGATAAGGAAACAATTCAAACAGTGCAAGTACAGAAAAAGTAATTAGGACTAGGTACATAAGGTTCTAATTATGGAAATATCATAAGAATCAATTAACAGTATAGTCAACCATGAAATAAGGCAAGGAAATAACTTACAGGTCGGAAATCAGTAAAAGGTGTTAATCACAGAAAATTAGGGATTCAAATAGGAACAGTACTGATTAAGGGGAGAATTAACATAAAATTTCTATGACCAAACAGAATAAACACATAATAGGCAAGAAGAAGTAAAATCAGAAACATTGTAAAGTAAGAATCACATAGAATTAGGGATTCAACTAGAGAAGATAGAATTGAATAGAGGAATTAGCAGAATAAACATAATATAAAAGGAAGAAGCAACAATTAGAAACCCTAATAAGGAAAAATCACAAAAACTCTGAACGAATTCATAAGTAACAGACATGCAAATGAATCAAATGAACAAATAAGCAAGAACAGACTCAGAACCCATGATTAAGACCGAGAAACTTAGGGTTTTGACATAATAAGTCAGACAAAAGGGGGGAAATTTAAATAGACGCTTAAACATATTGAAAATCATAGAAAAACACTTAAATCAGAAGAAGAATCATTTTTGAAAAGGGGGTCAAGAAACCCTAGTTTGAAGACGAAGAGGCGTTTTAGCAAAAAATCGGAGAAATCATTAAGAAAAACAACAAAATAACTCAGGATATACCCAGAGCTATTACAGTTCTAAGAAGTCAAGAGTTAAAAAATAGGGTTACAGAGACAGATAACCCAGAGATGAGAGAATCGGATTAGAAACCATAGAGTTATAATGAAACAAGGCGAGATTCTAAATTACAGACAAAAAGAGGTCTGAGACAGGTCAGCGAACATAGACTCAAACCAGATCCAGTCGGAATCCTTTGAAACCCTTTCAAGGATTCATAAAATCGAAGAGCCACGAAGCGTAGAAGGCCAGGACTGGCCGGAGAATGCATAGAAACATCACAAGGTGGAGTTTATGCCAGTGACGGCGCTTGAGAGCTAGGGTTTGGTTGAGAGGATTTGAGAGAGAAAGGGAAGGGGTGGCAGTGGGTGAGGTGAGGGAAAGGGTGAATCTGGTCCGTTGATCCGAAATGATCAACGGTCCAGATTAAGTGGGAATTGGGTACGAGTAGATTTAGGAATTGGGCTTGGGGTATTTGGGCTTGATTTAATCAGGTGGGCTGGTTTTATTTAGGCTAGAATCAAAAATAGATAGGCTATTTGACAAATACCCAATCCAAATTAATTAAAATAATTTATAAAATAACTAATAATCATAAAAATGAATTTCATGCATAGAAAGTAGTTTTAAAAAGATTATTTAGTATTAAAATACCAAATATTTAAATTTTGGTAAAAAATGGTACAAAATTATATGATTGGGCTATAATTGCAAAGTTACTGCAATTATAGCCAAAAGGTGTCAATTTGGCTAATTATGTAATAAGTTGGTCTTAATGGGACCATAAACGATAAATAAAATCAAGAAATTCTTTTGAAATCATTTGTGATGCAATTTATAATTATTTGTTGGAAATAAAATGTTGGGTAAATTAATAAAAATATAGGAAAATTATGAACAAATACTAATTTCTATTAATGCAGATTTTGAAGGTATATATGTAATTTTAAAATATTTATTGAGAAAAATTGGGTATCAATAGTGAGCCCATGTCCTGGTACATCTGTTCGATATCTAAAGACGATATCAAACAGGTGAAAAAGGACTGTAACTGGGACAACAAAGAGGTGGTGATTCCTTCCCCTAAGGAGGGCATCACTACCCATGTGAAAGGGATTTTAAGTGTTTACACTTACCCTTTCACATTGGGCCCCGTAGATCCGGTCAAACTCGATTTTTGCCGCCAATATCGGGTGACCCTTGTCCAGATCTATCCCTAATTTTGGCGTATCATCATCCTGCTCAGATTCTTTTTGAGAAAAGTCGAGGGGATGTCTTTCATCCTCGACCATTTGATCAGGTTATACAGTCCTCATCTTTATCGAGGTGGCTTGATAAGGTTCCAGCGCCGGGCCATAAAAACACTGTTCTCGAGCATTGACGAGGACAAGGACCGAGGTTGGATGGGTCGATTTGTCCGAATCAAGACCTCCCATATGATCCCCGCCGAGAAAATTCCATTCCCCGAGGAATGGAACATGAAACGTAAGTATGATCTCATCGATATTGTTTACCGCTTTGCTTCTTTTGTTCCTTTCTTACCCAAGTTCTTTTTTTATGGTGCAGCTTCCCTGATGCGATTTCGGACTTTGCAGGCTGGGTTCGACAAATGGCCTCCACCTCCTCATATGCCGAGCGTTGTTGGAGCGATTTGGCCAAGGATCAATGGGAGGCTAAAAACAACGGTGAGTCCCTTTTCCTGTACATCGATGCTTCCCTATAGAATACTCCCTTCTAACTCGATTTCTTTTCATATAGGTCTCTGAGACAACATTGTCATGAGGCCACCTCCGCATGGGGAAGAGGAGGTCCCAAAGCCGACGAAGAGTAGGAGAGCTTCTCCTCCCGATACCCCCAAGAAAAATAAAAGCAAGGCCCGGAAGTCAAAGGTCGATCCTTCCCCTCTGCCTGCCGACGTAGTCCAACAATTACGAGAGGAAGATGAATAAGGTGAGGATGTCGGATGCTTTCTGGTTGCTCAAAAGAGGGGAAGCACTGAAGCTTCCAAGAGCGTCAAGCCAGTGGTGGTCGAAACGGTTTAATCTTGGACCGAAGACACTCCGGAAGAGGATCCGAGCAAAGTCCCCGAGAAAAGTCCCCGAGAAATCAGGTGGTAAGAACGCCCCCTGCCGCGATGAACAACCGACGGGTGTGCCGAAAGGTATAGATCTGAGGCCCTTCAAAGAGAAGATAATGTCCTAAGTGACTCACTTGGGATAATTAATATTGGCGATTCACCACTTGGCCCTACATTGTCTGAAGGGCAGTTTCAAGATGCTCGGGCCATGGAGACTCCCGATGTAGGGATGGCCTATGAAGGGAATGATATATTCTGGGAATGTTTCGCAGGAGTCAACGATTGTCCCGAACTGGATGCATCGATCATCTTTGACGAGGCTCAGCGGCTTCTAAAATAAGTAAGCCTTAGCCCCTGTAATTATGATTGCTTTTTATTCTCATTCTTCCAAGTCTGATTTCCCTTTTGTGTATAGGCTATGACTCTTCATCGAGAATTATCTTCCAAATCTCGGGCTGAGCTAACCCGATGTGAGTCCGAACTTAAGAAGCTCGTGGAGGAGAGGAACGACCTCAAACTCCTCTATGTTCAAAGAGAGGAGGAGATCAGGAACCTTCGAGCCGAACTAACAAGGGCTCATCGAGAACAGATATCGAACGGGTAATGTAACTTTTTGGAAGTTTGTTATGTATTTACTTGGCTTTGGCAATTAACACTTTGACTTGTAGGTGCAGCAGAAGGGTGAACTGGTAGAGCAGCTTCGAGAGGAGGCCAAGATGAAGGAGGCTGGGACTCTGGGGTGGAAGAAGAGTATGAATCGTCTTACCTCGGAGAAAGACATGCTTCGGGCCCAACTGGCTTCGATCAAGCGCCAACTCCAAGGTGTGAAGGAAGAAAGCTTGGCTCGGGCCCAAAAGATTGAGGAGCTCGAGGCTAAGTTGGCCGCTGAGCTTGCTAAGGCTAAATTCGAGGCGGAAGCTCTTGTGTCTCTTACCGAGCTGATGTTGAGGCTGCCAATATTCGGGCACAAGGGATCTCTGCTGCTGCCAGAGAGAGACTCTCGAGGAAGCGCATGCTCGTGGCTTCGACCTCTTGGCTGATATTGAGAGTGCAAAAGCTTTAGAGGATGAGGTTGTAGCTTTACTCTCTGATGATAAAGAATCTACTAGAGGATCCGAGAGCAGAGAAGATGAGGATGAAGCCCCCGAAGATGCTACTCCCGAGGATGCGTCTCCGAAAGTTGACTAGGCACTTAGGATTTTTCTTCTTTTGTATTTTATGATCTTCGAGGAATTTTGTTACGTTGCTGCCGATAAACTGTTTACCATTGTTGCATACTATTTCTGCTGGTATTCCAAATCGACATGCAATGTGATCCCATGTGAAATCTATCACTTTTTTTTCCTTGACTTTCTCGAAAGCCTACGCTTCAAGCCATTTAGAGAAATAGTCAGTCATAAAAAAAATGAACTTAGCTTTACCTGGGGTTGATGACAGTGGTCCAGCGATGTCCATCCTCCATTTCATGAATGGACATGGGGATAGGACCGAGTGAAGTTGCTCTTCGGGCTGGTGGATCATCGGTGCAAACCTTTGACATTTATCGCATCTTCGAACAAACTCCTTAGTGTCTTTTTCCATGCTATCCCGGTAGTATCCTGCTCTGATGACCTTGCAAACTAGTGACTCGGCATCGGAATGGTTCCCACAAGTGCCTCCATGGATTTCTCGTAGAACATAGACAGTATCTCCCGGTCCTAAGCACATTGTTAATGGTCCATCGAACGTCCTTCTGTATAATGTTCTGTCTTCGTCTAATGTGAAACGAGCGACTTTAGTCCATAAGGCCCTCGATTATTTAGGGTCCGATGGGAGCTTTCCGTTCATCAAGTACTCGATGTATTTATTTCTCCAGTCCTAGGTTAAACTTGTAGAATTTATTTTGGCATGACCTTTCCCGATCACAGATCTCGAGAGTTGGACGACAGAACCCGAGTTGATCGATGACCCCAAATTTGTAAGTGCATCGGCCTTAGTGTTTTGTTCTACAGGTATATGATGTAGAGTCCATTCTTTGAAACGGTGCAAAGTTACCTGCAATTTTTCTAAGTAACTTTGCATTCTATCCTCTCGAACTTCGAAGGTTCCATTTACCTGGTTCACTACTAGTAGAGAGTCGCACTTAGCTTCGATAACTTCAGCTCCCAATCTTTTGGCTAGCTCAAGACCTGCAATCATGGCCTAGAAGTTTTACTTGATTGTCTAATATTTCTATCCGTGGGTGGCTTCAAAACGATGCCGAGCCCGGACCCCTTCACATTCGAAGCTCCGTCTGTGATAAGGGTCCATACCCCCGATGATGTGCATGATTTTAACAAAAGTTCCTTTTCAACTTCAGGCACGAGAGTTGGTGTGAAATAGGCCACGAAGTCTGCTAAAATTTGATACTTGATGGCCGTTCAGGGTTGATATTCAATATCATACCCGCTGAGTTCGACGGTCCACTTGGCCAATCGGCCCGATAATTCGGGATTGTGCAAAACATTACGGAGTGGGTAAGTGGTTAAAACACATATGGGATGACATTAAAAATAGGATTTCAATTTTCTTGAAGCGCTTATCAGCGCAAGTGCCAATTTCTCTAAGTGTGGATACCTAGTCTCTGCATCCCCTAAGGTTCGAATTACATAATAGACAGGAAACTGCGTACCTTGCTCTTCTAGAACTAGGACACCACTTACCGCAATCTCGGATATCGCCAAGTATAAGTAAAGTTTCTTATCTGCTTTCGAAGTGTGAAGTAGAGGTGGGATCGATAAGTATCGCTTAAATACTTCTAATGTTGTTGACACTCGGAGTCCAGGAGAAATCATTCTTCTTTTTTAGCAGAGAGAAAAACCTGTGGCTTCGATCCGACGACCTCGAGATGAATCGGCCCAAAGATGCGATCCGTCCAGTCAACCTTTGTACGGCCTTTACAGTGTCCACGACGGTGATATATTCAATGGCCTTAACATTATTAGGGTTGATCTCGATCCCCCGGTTTGATACCTTGAAGCCAAGGAATTTCCCAAGCCGAACCCGAAAGCACATTTCTCGGGGTTAAGCTTCATGTTGTATTTTCTTAAAATCTCGAGGTTTCCTGCAAATGAGTCAAATGGTCCTCTGCGCGCAGGGATTTAACTAGCATGTCGTCAGTATAAACTTCCATTAATTTACCTATTTATTCTTCAAACATTTTTTTAACTAGGCGTTGATATGTAGCTCCTGCGATTTTTGGCCCAAAGGGCATTACATTATAGACATAGGTTCCATACTTGGTGATGAAAGAAGTATTTTCTTGGTTTTCTGGGTCCATTTGGATTTTATTGTACCCGGAATAGGCATCAAGAAAAGTAAGGATCTCATGGCCGGCCATGGCATCGATGTTGGGCAATAGAAAATAATCTTTCGGACATGCTTTATTCAAGTCCTTATAGTTTACACACATTCTGAGTTTGATCCCTTTTTAGGGACTACAACTACATTAGCTAACCATTTAGGATATTTTACCTCTGGAATGGACCCTATTTTGAGAAGTTTAGTTACCTCATCCTTTGTGAAGGCATGCTTTACCTCGGACTGGGCCTTCTCTTTTGCTTCACCGGTCTGAACTTGGGGTCCAAGCTCAGCCGATGTGTTGTTATCTCCAGTGGGATCCCTGTCATGTATAAATAGGACCATGCAAAACAGTCCATGTTATCAATAAGAAATTGAATAAGTTTTTTCCTGAGTTTGGGAGTTAACCCCATTCCCAGGTATTGATCGGGTCCAAGCCTGCACTACTATTGAGTAGCGAGGGTGGTCGGTGCAGTTTTATCCAACTAGGTCGGGATCGAATCCACTGGGAGTTAATTGATTTGGAATTGGGTTTAAATTCGAGCTAATTGC
Source organism: Nicotiana paniculata (assembly GCA_005239505.1). Classification (NCBI taxonomy): domain Eukaryota; kingdom Viridiplantae; phylum Streptophyta; class Magnoliopsida; order Solanales; family Solanaceae; genus Nicotiana; species Nicotiana paniculata. The sequence continues at coordinate 7,572 of ML352755.1, forward strand.
GGGTTTTGTTCCTAATTACACTTCCAATCATTTGGTTTTTCATTCTACTTCTAACTCTATTCTATTGTATGCAATAATTGAAACTAAGTACAATATTTTTATTGTTGTTTTTCAAGTGTTTAAAAAAGACTAGGGTAGTGACTTCCACCTAGGTGGATATCTAACGAGTAGCAAGAATCTAGGGCAAGCTTGATTTAGGTGGGGTCGTAATATAGCTATCACACCCAAGTACTCACTCTATACCTCTCGGTTGTTTGAGTGATCTTGCCCAATTTGTCTTTCTCAAGTCTAAATGGGTATTCATGCAATTCAAGTGATATTAGCTCAAGTCGGGTATTACTATCTCTAGGTTTAACCCTTTAATTGGGGCTATCAATTTCTTGAGTTCACCCCAATTCTTTGTTAGCCTAGAATTCCTAGACTTTGTCCCTCTTTCTCAAGTCGAGACTAAGTCATAAAGCCAAGAATCAGTGTTTGCAACCACTAATTCTATAATTCTAGCAAGAACTAGGCTAAATATCACTAACACATACACATTCAAGCCCTAAAATTCAATACCTATTAAAATACCCACACTAGGCTTGGGTCACAACCCTAGATATAGGTCTAGCTACAAATGCAATTAGTAGAAATTGAAGATGAAAAGAAGATAAAATCCATAATACTAGATTAAAAGATGAAAATCTAATGTTAAAATATGAATTCGAGTACAAAAATTGCCCAAAACGGTAAACCCAACCATCTCATGTGCTCCAGTAATACATAACATAACCTAAAAATGACAAAAAAGTTCTATTTATACTAAGCTGAAATTTTTGAACAAAAATACCCTTGCGGAGGTTGTGCGGCCACGTAATTCTAAGCATGAACGCACTCTTGCTTTCGTGACTGTGTAATTCTGATCATGGTCTGTGTTCTTCAATTCTGGATCTAGGTTGAGCTGAGCTTCACGGACCGCCTAATTTCCATCGTGGTCGCATAAGGGACTTCCGCGACCGCATAATTATGACGCAGACTGCACTTCTCATTTTTGCTTAAATAGTAAGCTCTCTGAACCTCAGTCATCGCGGTCCGCGTAATTCCAATCGCGGCTGCACAGGTACTTCCACAGACGCACCTTTCTGATGCGGTCCGCGCTCATCTTTTAGCCAAAAAATCAACCTCTTTGAATCTCCATTTCGCGGACTGCATAATTGTGATCGCGACCACATTGTGGCTTTCGCGGCCGCACAATATTTGTGCAGTCCGCGTTTCAGACCTCTTGGCCCAGTCTTGATTTTTGTTCAAGTTTTGAATCCTTTATGAGTTGATTATGACTCCTTTGGCTCATTTTGAAAAATTCATGAAAGCAAGCATATTACATTAGTTTCCAAGAATACCTTCACGCATTTTTTCCCCAAAACACAAGTAAAAGAGAGCAATTAATAGGTTAAAATCCCTACTTATCAACTCCCCCAAATTAAGTTTTTGTTTGTCCTAAAGTAAATAAGGTAATTCCCACCTCCACAAGAAAAGGATATTTAAGCTGGCCTAAGGTGACTCCATCAAGCATCAATTGGGACTAACAATTACCCTCAACACAAATGAATTATCAACATCATCATGTTATGACCTTTTGAGTACCATAGTTCTAGTGTGACACTAGAGCATCAAGAGTTGACTCAATTCATCAAGGAAGCTCACTCTATCACATAGGTCATTGTGGATCCCAAACTCCTCTTCCTCTACTCTCCATGAGAAAATCTCACTTTCGAATGTAACACTCAAAACAAGGATTGTGAAGAAGTGCGCTCATCACTCTCAAAAGAATGCCACAAGTCCGGATATAAGTACCATAAGCTTGCCCCTTATGTGAATCACCACTAATGTAAGCTCACTCAACTTGAAATCATATAGGGCTTTTGCGGGGATGTAATGAAGGCTTTTGTGTCAATGTAGGACTTATCAGACTATGATGGTTTCATCTTTCCTTAAGCACTCCATTTTCTCATTTCGGCTCATACTTTCTTGACTCTTTGAGTCATTTTCTTCTTCCTTAGGGGAACTAGAGAGACATACTGTCACTCTTTCTTACTCATGACAATCATTTTTTTCCTTTTCTCATCATTCCATACCTTTCATCATGGTGTTCCTTGAATCCCTTCAAACTTCACATTATTTTTGACATATTTCTTTTTGGCTTTTCTTCCTTTTCTTTGCCTTTCCTTTTCTTTAATTCTTTTTCTTGTTTGTACCTTTAATCACTTTCAAATTTCTCGTCTCTCCCCCGAACTTATGCTTTTGCCAATTGTTTATCACGAATACTAAGAAAAGATCGGGTGCCAAGAGAGGGTCATTATAAAACAGATAAAGGCTTGTAATGTGGCTATTGAATGAAAAAGATTAGGCTCAAAAGGGGTTGACAAGGGATATCACATTGGTAGGATACGAAAGCTTTCAAGTTTCAAATTGGACCAAGGAGATCCTACAATCATTTCTCAAGTCGAGCTACACTTAGGATTTCACCTAGACAAACATTCGGGGCAAGTTCTAGACTTATTGGCACAGATTTTGGACTTGCAATTCAATACCTCATCTCTCAAGCTGCTAAATTGTTAATGCGAATAGAGTCGAGGGTCCACAACAACCCTAGCTAAGATTGAAAATCACAAATGGCTTAAGGAAATCACTCGATGATTGTTTTAGTCAACTCAAGAGTCTCAAGGTCACAACTAGAGCTAATCTTTGTCAATCAACTTGTCTCTAACCATGAGGTCGAAGGTAAATGTGTTAGTACCAAGTGAAGCCTGCTTGAGACACTTTTATTCATGACTACTATATACACCAAAACAAGAAGAAAACAGACTCAATCCCTTAATAATGTTTTCACGCCATCCATCGTTGGGAAGAGCCACCCGGTTCACACAATATCCACCTTCGGTCCATCCATCATGGGGCTGAAGATTATGCTGCTACTGCACTGGATAGGATAGTCAGCTTTGTTGTAGCTGCCTGCATCCAGTTGTTGAGGCTAGATAGTGTCTGAGAAACCCGCAGTGCAGTCTGAGGGTAGGTGGAATATGAAGGCACGAATAATGGAACTGAGATGGATGGCCCGAATGACGGAGGAGGCATGGCAGATGAAGAACCGGCTATTGTGGAAGGCTCTGACTCGGTGGCCACTACCTTTGGCTCTTCAGACTGGCCAGTGGAGGTAGTGGATTTACCCTTTGCTTTAGGGTTGTCCGCTCCTTGGAGGTGATACCAGGAGAAAGGATTTTTATCCCTCATCTTCGTATCAAAGTGCCTCTTCTCTACCCCTTGGTCTTCGAGATATTCAGTGATGAAGTTGGGGTAGGGATAAGATCTTTCTTCTTTGTTGGTTGCCTTGGAGGTGTGGTAGGACATTAGGTTTCCCATATTAATTGGATACCCCGCCATGATGGATGCTACCAGAATTGCCCGGGTGAGTGGGAGGACATTTTCATGCTGGCAAAGGTCAAGCCGGCTGCACACGAATGTTGACCATCCTTTGGCTTCAAAGTTAAGGGTGTTTCTGACTATTGGGACTCCAACTATGATCCATTCCGATTTTTCCTAGGAATAGCTAGTATCTCCGCTAGCCATAGACGAGCATCTTCATCCAAGGGTAGATTCTCCAAGTACTACACTGCCTCCACATCCTCAAATCCGGCATATTTGTTTAGAGTATGGCCATCAAACCGGATTTTCAAGTTCCAGACTTTTGTCACCGTGGTGCCCTTTTTTATGTGGGCAACATTGGCATAGAACTCCTTGAAAAGGTATTCATTGGCATCCATCACTTTTCCAGTGAAATACTCCCATCCTTTTCTCTCCTCAAATTGTTTTAGGACATTTCGATTATGCGGAAGTAGGTCTCTTGTTATAAACCTTCTCGCTCACAAATTGGGCCACCATTCTCGGAACTTGGCATAAGCCTTCTCTCTCAAAAATCTATCGGCCCATACCTCGGGCTTCCTTGACCTAGAAAGACCTCCCGCATTAGTATCACCGCCTCTCCCGTCATCCGAGACTTCATCATCATCATCAACATTTATTGGGGCAACTGCTGAGGCAGGTGTTGTAGTAGGTGGGGAAGATGGTTGCGATGCCTAACTACCTCCCTCTGTTCCATCAAATGACCTAGAGGAGGAGATAGGTTCATTGACCAAGAGGAATCATTTTGATTGTGCCTCCGGTTGAGGTTGTACAGATTCCCCCTCAGAAGTCTCCTTGGATGGGAGGTATTCACTTGCGTTCGATGAGTTCGAAGAAGGTCTTAAGAGGGTAGTGTTTTTGCCTACTACCCTTTGGACTGATAAGGGCAAGGTTTGTTTTCCTTTACCCCGGCCTCGGGAGGATTCTACCCTCCTTTTGGAAGTGCCTCCTCTACCACGAGAACGCACCATTGTCTGCAACACACAAGTAGTGAAAGTCAGATAGAATTGGGGTTCAACATGTGTTAAAGCATTACAGAAGAAAATAAAGACAGTGCTTCTCAAAATAGGGCAGCGGACCGCACAAAAGTGAGTGCGGCCGCGAACTGCCCATCACGGACCGCATAAAAGTGACACGACCACGAAAAGACCAGGATCAGACTACTGGTTGTCTGAAGTTGATCAACCGCGTACCGCAAAAAAATGAGTGCGGCAGCGAAAGACCCATCGCGGACCACAAAATGTTGTGCCCGGCTGCATAATCAAATTATTGTGTCTCTGAAATTAAAGAATGCATGGACTGCACAAAATTGAGAGCGGGCGCGAAAGACCAACTACGGACTGCACAAAAATGAGTGCGGACGCAAAATCTAAGCAACTCTCAGTGCCTTAAAACTAGGGTATCACGGACCGCACAATTTTGTACGAGGCCGCATATCCTATTGCGAACCACACAAAAGTGTGCGTGGCCGCGAAGTTCAAGTCAGTTCTGCACTTTTGAACACTTAATACTTGGGATTTCACTAATTACCCAAGATTTGTGGCAATTAAGCATGCAAAGCTACTAACCCCATCCCCCATTGTGCATACAAACACTACCCATATGTTTCTAAGCAAAAATTAAGCATTATTTTGACATTTTGGCATGATTCTAACCCTAACTAAAAAGGAAAATTAAAACAAAGAGAAAAGAAAAGAAAAATATAAAATCAAATCATTGAAACGAACATACCAGTGGTGAAAATGGTAGGAAATCTACACTTGATGATAATGGGATGAGATTGAAAGCAAGTAGAAGTGTACAGTGCTTTAGGCGTGTTTGAGAGGTCAGGGTTCGTAAAGTGTGAATAGTTCCAAAAAGGTATATTTATACTCTGAGCCCCATTGAACCCACCGACTTACCTGAGTGCGGCCACGAAATTTTGGCACGGTCCGCACTCTTTACCTTTTGTAGCTCAGCATTTGATTTATAGGCGCGGTCCGCAAAAAATTGGCATCGGCCGCACAATTTGTACGGTCCGCAAAATTTTGAACGCGGCCGTGAACTCTTAAGGAATTTTGACAGGTTAAACTTCAGAGAGTTGGCATTTTTCCCATTTCAGCTGCGCGACCGCACATAGAATTGTGCAGACGAGAATTGCTTGTGCGGTCCGCATAATTTTGGGAACGTTCTGTGAAATGTCACCACTTAGCCAATTTTTTCCTTATCAATCTCCTGCACTGCACAACCAATTCCTACATACGCTTCACAACCATTTAGTCCAAAACAATGACTAATCTAAGAAGAAAATCAAAAGAAAGAAAAACACATGGGTTGCCTCCCAAGAAGCGCCTGATTTAATGTCGCGACATGACGCATGTTACCATCACTCATTTGAAATGGATCAATGCCACAACGTGGCTATCATCAATCTTGCCAAGGTAGTGCTTCACCCGGTGCCCATTGACTCTAAAGATCTCACCATTCTTGTTTTTCAAATCTAGAGCACCAAAAAAAGTTACATGTACCACTTCAAAAGGACCACTCCACTTTGACTTGAGCTTTCCCGGAAACATCCGCAACCGAGAGTTGAATAGAAGAACAAGGTCACCTTCTTTGAATTCTTTTATCCGGATATACTTATCATGTAAGTACTTCATCTTGTCCTTATACAAGGACGAGCTGGAGTAAGCATGGAACCGAAACTCATCAAGTTCATTAAATTGCTCTACCCGAAGATTGGCAGCTACATCTCATTCAAGGTTCAATTTCTTCAACGCCCACATGGCCTTGTGCTCTAATTCCACTGGAAGGTGAAATGATTTCCCAAATACCACCGGTATGGAGACATACCAATTGGAGTATTGTAAGATGTTCTATAGGCCCATAAAGCATCGTCAAGTTTCCTTGACCAATCAGTCCAATTTGCATTGACAGTCTTGGATAGAATACTCTTGATCTCCCTATTGGAGACTTCAACCTGTCCACTTGCCTAGGGGTGATAGGGGGTTGACATCTTATGTGTGACACCATACTTGGAGAGTAAAGTGTCGAAGGCTTTGTTGCAAAAATGAGAACCCCCATCACTAATGATAGCCCTTGGGGTGCCGAAACTTGTGAATATATATTTCTTTAAGAAAGCCACAACACTCCTTGCTTCATTGTTGGGCAAACCCACAACATTAACCCATTTGGAAACGTAATCCATAGCAACAAGAATATAGGTGTTCCCATATGAACTCACAAATGGTCCCATAAAGTCGATGCCCCACGCGTCAAAATATCAATCTCGAGGATGGTGGTGAGAGGCATCTCATTCTTCTTGGAGATCCCACCGGCTCTTTGGCAATCATCACACCGCTTAACGAGCTCGCTAGAGTCTTTGTACAAGGTAGGCCAATAGAATCTACAGCTTAGGACCTTCGTAACAGTTCTCGACCCACCATGGTGACCACCATAAGGCGAGGAATGGAAAGCTTCAAGAATACTTAATTGCTCTTCTTCCAGAACACATCTCCGGATAACACCATCATTGCAAATTTTGAAAAGATATGGCTCGTCCCAATAATAGTCCAAGCAGTACTGTTTGAGCTTCTTTCTTTGGTTTGAAGAGAACTCATTTGGGAAAATGCCGGTCACAAGAAAGTTGGCCACATCGGCAAACCAAGGCATCCTGGTCAAAAACACGGAGAGGAGTTATTCATCTGAAAATGAATCATTGATCTTGAGGCCATCATGGGGCCTCCCCTCCTCTTCCAAGCGGGAAAAAAGGTCCGCCACTTGATTCTCACTACCTTTGCGGTCTATGATTTCAAGCTCAAACTCTTGTAGAAGAAGTACCTACCGCATCAACCTAGCCTTAGAGTCCTTTTTACTCATCAAATAACAAAGTGCTACGTGATCGGTGTGCACAATCACTTTGGTACCCATGAGGTATGGGAGAAACTTTTCCATGGCAAAGACAATGGCTAATAGCTCTTTCTCAGTCACTGTATAGTCACATTGTTGATTCTTTTCCCCAATAACGCTCCTACCGCCACGTCGCTAGCATCACACATGAGCTCAAATGACAAGCTCCAATTGGGTGCGGTCATGATGGGAGTGGTAGTCACCTATACTTGACTATCTCAAAAGCTTTCATACAATCATAATTAAACACAAACTTGGCATCTTTTTCCAACAACTTGCACAAGAGGTTCACCACTTTTGAGAAATCCTTGATGAACCTACGGTAAAACCCTGCATGACCTAGAAATCTCCTCTCCCTTGACGGAAGTAGGAGGAGGGATTTTTTGTATCACTTCAATCTTTGTTTTATCCACTTCAATACCATTCTTGGAGATCTTATGGCGGCGGACAATGCCCTCCTCAACCATAAAGTAGAACTTCTCCCAATTGAGCACTAAGTTGGTTTCTTCACATCGGGCCAATACTTTATCAAGATTATCTAAACACTCTTCAAAGGAATCCCCCACAACAGAGAAATCATCCATGAATACCTCGAGGAAGTCCTCCACCATATCCATGAATATTGCCATCATACACTGCTGAAATGTAGCTGGTGCATTACATAAACCAAACGACATTCTTGAGAATGCAAATGTGCCATACGGACAAGTGAAGGTGGTTTCTCTTGGTCTTCAGGTGCAATAAGAACCATTGTTATATCCGGAATACCCATCCAAAAAGCAATAATAAGCACGTCCGGCAAGCCTATCCAACATTTGATCAGTAAATGGCAACGAAAAATGGTCTTTCCAAGTGACTTTGTTCATCTTTCTATAATCCATCCATACCCTCCAACCGGTAACAGTTCTTATGGGGATCAATTCATTTATATCATTTGTGATCACGGTCAAGCCCCCATTCTTTGGGACACATTGTAACGGTGAAGTCCATGAACTATCTGAAATGGGATAGACAACCCCTGTATCTAGCCACTTGATGATCTCTTTATTGACTACTTCTTGCATGGCCTCATTAAACCTTCTTTGATGTTCCACGAAGGGTTTGTCATCATCCTCCAATATGATTTTGTGCATTCAATAGGCACGGCTTATACCCCGAATATCCGACAATGTCCAACCTATTGCCTTCTTCCTCCTTTGAAGCACCGCAAGGGTGAAATCTACCTGCATGTTAGTTAAGCACGAAGAAAGAATAACAGGTGATGTGGAACAAGGGCCTAAGAACTCATATCTGATGTGTGAAGGAAAGGGATTCAACTCCAATGTGGGAGGCTTCTTTATGGAGGGCTTTATTGGTAGAGTCTTCGGTTCTCAAGTTCCAAGGAAAGTTTTCGGGGCCCATATGTATAGGATTCCATTCCTTGCAAAGCATTTGCACATTCTACTAAGACTTCCTTATCATCCTCATCATGGTTCAATAACACAACTTTCAATGGGTCTCCAACATTAATCACAACACTCGTGTCATCAATAATTACTTCAGTCACAAGATCCACAAACAAACACATTTCATTGCTATTAGGCTGCCTCATTGACTTGCACACATGGAACATAACTTTTTCATCGACCACCCTTAAGGTGAGCTCTCCAGCTTCCACATTAACTAAGGCCTTCCCTGTAGATAGGAAAGGTCTCCCTAATATTATTGGCACCTCATAGTCAACCTCACAGTCAAGTATCACAAAATCTGCGGGAAGTATGAATTTGCGACCCGAACTAGCACATCATCAATTATCCCCAATCGCCTCTTCATTGTCCTGTTTGCCATGTGCAACCTCATGGATGTGGGTCTTGGTTTCCCAATCCCCGGTGTCTTGAACACAAAATATGGCATCAAATTAATGCTCGCTCCCAAGTCACACAAGGCTTTGGCAAAATCGGCCCTACCAATAGTGCATAGGATTGTAAAGGCACCAGTGTCTTCTAGATTTGGAGCCATGGAATGAAAAATGGCACTCACTTGATGTGTCATTTTGATCGTTTCACAGTTCATTGGCCTCTTCTTTGTTACCAAGTCCTTCATGAACTTGGCATATACCGACATTTGTTCTAGGGCTTCAACCAATGGCACATTTATGGACAACCTTTTATCATATCAATGAATTTCTTGAATTGGTTTTCATTGTTTTGCTTTGTGAGCCTTTTAGGATAAGGTGGAGGAGGCCTTGGCAAAGGAGCCTTGGCTTTGGGCACTACTGGATCCGGTATGTCTATCATATATTCCCTAGACGGGTTCACATCATCTTGTGTCTCCTCCACATTTGCATCAATGTCTATCCTCACTTCATCACTTTCTTTCACATCATTACTTGGCTCAACATCATCTTGCAACAACACATCATCATCATTCACATTCTTTCTTGAGTTGGAGGTACTAGCAACTCCACCTCTCCCATTTCTTGTAGTCACCACCATAGCATGCCTCGTGTTGTTTCCTCTCTTTGGGTTCATAACCGTATCACTTGGTAGTGCCCTCTTAGGGTGAGTGTTCAAGGATTGATAAATTTGACCCATTTGGACTTCCAAGTTGCGGATAGAAGTGTTGTGGGAGGCTATTTGAGCATCGAAGTCGGCGTTTCTTTCCATCATTTGCTTGAACATGCTTTCTATCCACCCCATCTCATTGTTGGAAAAATTAGGACCTTGTGGCGGATATGGAGGCAGGTTGTTGGGTTGTTGATACATCGGGGGCCTTTGAAAGCCCAACCCCCTGTTTCCTTGATTATTGTTGTTCCAATCCCCTTGATTTCCATTGCCTCCCCAATTACTATTATTTTTGCCACTCCAGTTGCCTTGATTATTTCCTCTCGAATTTCTTTGATTTACTTCGTTAGCCCAATTTTGATTGTTTTTCCCCCAATTTCTCTGATTGTTGTTGTTGCCACTATTCTAATTCCCTTGTTGACCTTGGTTGCCCCAATTTTGATTATTTCCCTATGATCTTCACTGTTGTTGGTTTGGAGCATTGATCCGTTGACCTTGTTAATTATTGGCATATAGAACCTCTTCACTTTGATCATCATAAGAGTCATCTTGATTGTACCCATTACCATTTTGCTCAAATTGGTCCGGATTGTTTTGAACTTTTTTACCTCGCTGTCTTCTCCTATTGACCATCATGTTTATTCCTTCCATGACATTTAATTTTTTGGCCCCTGAACCTGCTGAAGTTGAGCCTTGGCCAACTGATTCATGGTGGTTGTCAACTCTGCTATGGCTTGTTCGTGATCATGAAGTTCCTTGTGAAGATGGATAACATTAGGGTCACCCTGAGGAACGTTTGCTCTACTTTGCCAAGCTGAAGAGGTGTCCTCCATCTCATATAATATTTCACATGCTTCCGAGTATGGCGTGTTCATGAAGTTACCCCCTGAGAGCTGATTCACCACACACTGGTTAGTTGTGTTGATCCCCCTATAAAAGGTTTGCTGGATCATTGCCTCGATCATATCGTTGTTGGAGCATTCTTTGAACATTGTGTCATACCATTCCCCAATCTCATGTAACGGTTCATTTGACTCTTGTTTAAAATCTAGGATCTCATCTCTCAATGTTGCCATATGTCCCGGAGAAAAGAACTTTGCTATGAACTTCTCAGCCAACTCATCTCAAGTGTGTGTGGTATGGTTGGGCAGCCTCTAAAGCAATTTAAAGCCTTCCCTCTTAGAGAAAATAGGAAAAGCCTTAACCTCAAAGCGTCCTCAGATACATTCGTCTGCCAAAAATTGATTGGGTCCAAGTCTGCATTACTATTGAGTAACGAGGGTGGTCGATGCGGTTTTACCCAACTAGGTCGGGATCGAATCCGCAGGGAGTTAATTGATTTAGAATTAGGTTTATATCCGAGCTAATTGCGGATTTTGTTCCTAATTACACTTCCAATCATTTGGGTTTTGATTCTACTTCTAACTCTATTCTATTGTATGCAATAATTGAAACTAAGTACAACATTTTTGTTGTTCTTTTTCAAGTGTTTAAAAGGTACTAGGGTAGTGACTTCCACCTAGGTGGATATCTAACGGGTATCAAGAATCTAGGGCAAGCTTGATTTAGCTGGGTCGTAATATAGCTATCACACCCAAGTACTCACTCTATACCTCTCGGTAGTTTGAGTGATTTTTCCCAATCTGGCTTTCTCAAGTTCAAATAGGTATTAATGCAATTCAAGTGATATTAGCTTAAGTCGGGTATTACTATCTCTAGGTTTAACCCTTTAATTGGGGCTATAAATTTATTGAGTTCACCCTAATTCCTTGTTAGCCTAGCTTTTCTAGACTTAGTCCCTCTTTCTTAAGTAGAGACTAAGTCACAAAGGCATGAATCAGTGTTTGCAACCACTAATTCTATAATTCTAGCAGGAACTAGGCTAAATATCACTAACTCATACACATTCAAGCCCTAAAATTCAATACCCATTAAATACCCATACTAGGATTGGTCACAACCCTAGCAATGAGTCTAGCTACTCATGGAATTAACAGAAATTGAAGATGAAAAGAAGATAAAATCCATAATACTAGACTAAAAGATGAAAATCTAATGTTAAAAGATGAATTCAAGTACATAAATTTCCCAAGACGGTAAACCTAGCTATCTCACGTGCTCCAGTAATACATAATATAACCTAAAAATGATAAAAAGTTCTATTTATGCTAAGTTGAAATTTTCGAACAAAAATACCCCTGCGGAGGTTGTGCGGCCACGTAATTCTGAGCGCGGCCGCACTTTTGCTTTCGCGGCCACGTAATTATAGTCGCAATCCGCATTCTTCAATTCTGGATCTGGGTTGATCTGAGTTTTGCGGACCGCCTAATTTCCATCGCGGCCGTGTAAGGGACTTCCGCAGCCGCATAATTCATATGCGGACCGCACTTCTCAATTTTGCTTAAATTATAAGCTCTCTAAACCTCAGTCATCGTGGTTCGCGTAATTCCAATCACGGCCGCACCTTTCTGATGCGGTCCACGCTCATCTTTTAGCCCAAAAATAAACCTCTCTAAATCTCTATTTCGGTGACCACGTAATTGTGATCGCGACCGTGTTGTGGCTTTCACGGCCGCACAATATTTTTGCGGTCCGCATTTCAGATCTCTTTGCCCAGTCTTGGTGTTTGTTCAAGTTTTGACTCCTTTATGAGTTGATTATGACTCCTTTGTCTCATTTTGAAGAATTCCTGCAAGCAAGCATATTACATTAGTTCCCGGGAATACCTTCATGCATTTTTGGCCCAAAACACAAGTAAAAGAGAGCAATTAATAGGTTAAAATCCCTATTTATCAGGTATACCTTTTGCTCGGGCAGGTACTCGATCAGTATCACCTGCTCCAGCTCTTCGACCGTTGATTTGGTGGCATCTGAATCTTCGGGAACAACAAAAGTCTGGGGAGTTAGAAAATCCTCCTCTTCTTCCTCATCTACTACCTGTTTCTCTGATTCAGTCGAGGCTGGGGGCGATGATTGCTATTTGGCCATCTGTTTTCCTTTGGTGCTCAGTTTTTCTGAGGTCGATAATGCGGTGATCGGTGTCACTTCCTCGATCCCGAACATTTCTTTTGCAGCATGATGCTCCCTGTATACCGTTTTTGCATCATCCGTCGTCGATAACTTCATCATTTGGTGGAGGGTCGACGGTACCGCCCTCATGTTGTGGATCCAAGGCCTTCAAAGGAGTGCATTATATCTCATGTCTTCTTCGATGACCTGGAACTTAGTATCTTGGATGGTTCCAGCCACGTTCACTAGTAGGATAATCTCCCCCTTAGTCATTTCATTGGCCATATTGAAGCCATTAAGGACTCGAGATGCAGTTACAATCTGGTCCTGCAGGCAGAGTTGCACCACGACCCTTGATCTGATGATGTTTGCCAAGCTACCTAGATCCACTAAAACACGCTTAATTTGAACTTTACTTAACAAGATAGAAATTACCATAACGTTGTTGTGTGGCTAAGAAATTCCTTATGCTTCTTCGTCATTGAATAATAAAGTGCCGTCGAGCACATAATCCCAGGTCCGCTTTTCTCTAGTGATCGATACCTTGGTGCGTTTGAATATGGGTCCCTGCGGAACATCGACCCCACCGACGATCATATGAATGACATGTTGAGGTTCATCTTGTTCATTCTTCCTGTTGGTGTCTCTTTCCCTAAAGGGATTCTTAGCTCGGTCACTGAGGAATTCTCGAAGATGGCCCTCGTTGAATAGTCGAGCTACCTCTTCCCTCAATTTCCTGCAATCTTCAGTCCTATGACTGTGAGTACCATGATACTTACACATTAAATTCGGGTTCCTCTGAGAAGGATTGGTCTGTATAGGTCTGGGCCACCTAGTGTGTTTGATCCTCCCGTTAGCTGATATTATGCCTGATGTATCAACGCTGAAATTGTACTCTGATAGCCGAGGTGCCTCTGTGGGATCTGCATACTTGTCCAAGATAGTTTTACTCATAAGTCCCCGAGAATTATGTCCTCGATTCCTTCGATCTGCAATATATGGCTGGTACCGATCTTTATTCTACCTTGGCTCTTTATCGACGTCCCTCTGGCTTTTACCTGCCGACCGATTTGGATGTAATAAATCGGAAGGAGCTCCCAATTGGTCGTCTTCGACCCTGATCTTCGATTGTGAACATCTTCCCAAGTAACAACTGGGTACTCGATCAAATTTTGTTTCAATTGTCGTGATTCTATCAAACTCCATTCAACCCTTGGGTGAAATCTTGAACGAACCAATCATCCGTGACCGGTGGAAATTCCATGCGTTCCATTTGGAATCGGGACACAAACTCCCTTAGCATCTCATTATCCTTTTGTCTCATCTTGAAGAGATCTGATTTCCTTGTTGCGACCTTTATGGCCCCCGCGTGCGCCTTTACAAAAGAATTCGCCAACATGGCGAATGAATCGATGGAATTTGATTGCAGGTTGTGGTACCAAATCATTGCTCCCTTAGATAGGGTTTCTCCGAACTTTTTCAGCAGCACAGACTCGATCTCGTCGTCCTCCAAATCATTATCCTTAATGGCGCATGTGTAAGAAGTAACATGCTCATTGGGGTCAGTGGTCTCGTTATACTTGGGTATATCAGGCATATGGAATTTCTTTGGAATGGGCTTCAGAGCCGCACTCGGAGGGAAGGGTTTTTGCACAAACTTCTTCGAATCCATTCCTTTCAAGATAGGGGTTACACTCGGTATCTGGTCAACTTGAGAGTTATAGGTCTCCACCTTTTTATCATTGGCTTCGATCTTCTTCTCCCCTGATTCAGTTCTCTTGGTGAGCTCCTCGAGCATTTTCATTACGGAAGGATCGGTCCTTGATGTGTTATTGCTCAATCTTTCCGGTACTGGCTCAGTACGACGAGTAACCTCTGGCTCGACCCTATTCGGAGCTCTGTGCTAGTTTTGTAACTAAGCGATGGCAGTTTGCTGATCCTAAAGAATTTTGAAAATCACTTGGAGACTGACTCCTTCGTCTCCTCTGCCCTATGTACCACGACCATCAGATCGACCTTCTCTGCATACACTCCCCTCGAGATCTGCGCCTAAATCTGCATTCAGATAAACGTGCGAACTGACATCGACTGGGTTGATGGGCGGTGCTCCTCTGAGATCAGCATGTGGCACCTCGATTCCTGGAGCAATCACATTTTCGTTTTCCTCGTGAAGTCTGTGTCCATTGTCACCGTGTGTGGATGTATTTTGTGAGTTTGACATGTTTCAACCTGAAAGCAAAAATTCTTGACAAAGACAAACGTAAAATAGCGTATTTTACCAGAATCAGTACTGAAAAATCACTATTATCCTTAGCCCCACGGTGGGCGCCAAACTATTTACCTCGAAATCCGAGTAACGATTAAACTTGTATTGTGGTTATAAGGATACGTGATCTAATTCAATACCTATTGATAAACAATGAATTAAAAGAACGAATTGGATGATTAAGTAAATCAAACCAGTATATCAGTAGTGCGCTCGACCTCTATTCAAGATGGTCTCGAGGATATGTAGTAAGGGAAATGAAGGACAATAGTAAATAACATTAAATAGTAAGGGAAATAGAGCAACATATGTATATTAATCAGTGAATGATGATGGTTACAAATGAATGGTATCCCTCTATATATAATGGAGGAATCCTAAATAAGGTACAATTCTAATAACGGAAACAAATCCCATGATTGGTATCAATAACTGCCTGATTCGACCCGCCCCATGATTTTCACCGTGATCTTTGACTGGTTACTAATATCTCATCATTCCTTTACTATGCGTCACTCGAGATTGTTCACGCTCGGTCCCCATCTTCATAGAGCACTTCGATCTCATGTCTTCGAGCTCGAGCTCGGTCCATTATGAGCCTATTCTCGAAGCAACTTCTCGAGCCTACGAAATCGGCCATGCCCGATTTTAACCGTATACAGATAGTCCCCGCGTTTCTTAGAGTGAAGTGATAAGAAACGATTTGATCCTCGATTCTCTGATACCTCGATCATGATGTCAATCCCATGATGTCAACGACAGAAGTGACTGACGGGTCGCGTCTGCATAGTTCCAAAGGCTATTAATTAACGATGGCCGATGGTTGGCTACTAGTTTTATCAAACCGTTAAAGTGACCACTATAAATAGATCAATTTCTCAACCTTTACAATCTTTAATTCCAAAACATTTTTCCAAATCTGTACAAGCTTCTCAATTTTCTTTAAGTTCATCTTCTTCTTCGATTTGTGTTTATCATAACATCAACTTCTTCTTCTTTCCTGAAATCCGCATAGTGATGGCTAAAATATCTAAAACTATCCCTCAAAAAGAAAAAGCCTCCTCATACTTGTCGGCCGGGCATAAAACCCCGGTGGAGCCCCGTATTGAAGAGTGTGTTCCTAGGCTAGTCGAACTGACTTCCGACTTCAAAGTCGAAAAATCTTCCTCTAGTTCCTGGTCGATGTGAGCCCATTTCCCAGTACATATGTTCGATATCTAAAGACAATCTCAAACAGGTGAAAAAGGATTGTAACTGGGACAACAAAGAGGTGGTGATTCCTTCCCCAGAGGAGGACATCACTACCCATGTGAAAGGGTTTTTAAGTATTTACACTTACCCTTCATATTGGGCCCCATAGACCCGGTCACACTCTATTTTTTCCGCCAATATCGGGTGACCCTTGGCCAGATCTATCCCTCCTTTTGGCGTATCATCATCTTGCTCATATTCTTTTCGAGCAAGGTCGAGGGGATGTCTTTCACCCTCGACCATTTGATCAGGTTATACAGTCCTCGTCTTTATCGAGGTAGGTTGATAAGGATCCATCACCGAGCCACAAAAACACTGTTCTCGAGCATTTACGAGGACAAGGACCGAGGTTGGATAGGTCGATGTGTCCGAATCAAGACCTCCGATTTGATCCCCCCCTAGAAAATATCATTCCCCGAGGAATAGAACATGAAATGTAAGTATGATGTCATCGATGTTGTTTACCACTTCGTTTCTTTTGTTCCTTTCTGACCCAAGTTCTTTTTTCATGGTGCAGCTTCCCCTTGGATCCTTGGTGCGATTCTGGACCTCGCATGCTGGGTTCGACAGCTGGCCTCCACCTCCTCATATGCCGAGCGTTGTTGGCGCGATTTAGTCAAGGGTTGGTGGGAGGCTAAAAACCACTTTGAGTCCCTTTTCCTGTACATCAATGCTTCCCTGTAGAAATTTTACAAGTTCCAAAGTTATGAGTCTGGAGGTTTATGTGTTTGGAAGTTTACGAGTTTAGAAATGATAAAGTTTGCGGGTTTGAAAGAGGTTTATGAAATTTGTGGGTTCGGAAGGTTGTTGGTGCGAAAGTTTATGGCTTCATGTTTATTGTATCTAAATTATTTATGAATACTTTTGAAAAGTTATTTTTCTTAATTTGCGTACCAAACACTGAAAAATGAATAAGATTATTATTTGTTTTCCAAAAATATATTTTTTTGGAAAACATTTTCCACGAAAAATATTTTCCGTTATACAAAACACACCCTAAGGCCTCATTTTAAAAAAAAAATTCTTATAACGCTTTGGTTGCTCCCTCACGATAAGAACTTTTATTGTGGACTTTAATATTCTTCTTCAAAATGCAATATATAGTTGCCAAAGAGAGAAACATATTGCGGCAGATACATTTGGAATTGTTTGCTATTGTGCTTTGTTTATTATCATTGTAAAACACAAGTGTAAGGAAAATTACTTTTGTACAAATTTAAAGGATGCTCATCATTTTTTCAGAGGCAAAAATTGTATTATAGAGATGAACACATGCTTGGAAGAACATTAACCTATCTTTTGCATGTATGACGTTATTATCAAAATCTCTATATATCGTTCTTGTATCATTATATATATCATTTAATGGATCTAAGTTTTTCAATAACATGATGGGTGTATTTTCTTCTTCTAAAATCGACATGCATAGAATGGAAGATTAAATTTAAATTGATAATAATATCTTCAACTCTCTGATTAAAAGCAGCTAGCAATATGAAAAAGAAATACTAATGCATCATGAAGCCTCAAAGTAAACAAAAAAACGTAGAAGAAAATTAAAGAGATTTAGCTGTCAAAACGAATTAAAAATTTAGTAAAGTATGTGTTTTCACTTGTTGGCTTTTAAAGACTTACGAATTATGGCTGAGTGGAAGAGGAAGAGGAAGAAGGCAAATAATGAAATATACAAATTAAAATCTACAATTGTTCCTAATTGAACGAGAACTCTTTAAGCGTTTAGATTGTTAGAACCTAACCTATTACAAATTAGACATAATAGTTGTGAAAGAATTTTTGTGTTTGTTATATGCATAATAACCTAAACTTGACAATAAACATATACGGTGAAAGACCATTCGATTTTAATTTAAAATTATATCTGCCGTAACATGTTTTCTAGCACAAACACTTATATATTGCTCTTATTAATATCTACAATAAAAGTTCTTATTACGACAAACCAACCAAAGCGTCATACGGGAACATACACAGAGAATAGCATCTGCAAAAAAAGGCATTATAAAAGATATGATCACATTATATATTTATAAATTATAAATCCATAATAATATTATTTAATAAAGACGACTAAATTGATCATTTTTGCAGGTTCATATAATGATGTCCAATCTGTTTGATATATTATGTTAATGTAATAATATTTTTATTATTTATATTTCTCTTATTAATTAAATTTGGTGTCCCTTTGTATCAACAATTGACTAAAACATCACGTGTTATTACTCACGTGCGACGCACGTTCATAGAAATTAATATATATAAAAGAAAAAATCCCATATATAAACACCACTTTTATTGCCCGGTATGGCCTTTTTATATTGGTCACTTCGGGTGGTTGTCTCTAGTTTTACCATTTATATGCGAAACAAATGATTGGTCAAACAATCTTGACTCTTTTTGCTCGAGCAAACTATCATATACTTTTTCTAGTGTGTTTATCATTTTACAATAAAAAATAAACACGTTTCCTCCATCTCTTTCACTAGTGAAATACTCCAAACGTGATCAGCATTGTGTACCCACGAAAACATCTTTCTTAGTGAGAATAAAAACATAAAACACAACCTCAATGTACTGTAATTTGATGTCAAAGATTGGACCAGCTGTTTTGTGATATTAGTAAATGAAATTATTTTATTGGTTGCCCCGTCACGACTTCACCTACTCCTTATTTTAATTTAAATGGAGTTATAACACTAGTCCGAGTTGGAGTTTGGACCCAACAATTACAATAATTTTGATTTGACTCCTGTGGCTCCGGTAGATGTCACGTACTTCAATATTCTCCAATTGTCTCCTCTTTTAAGTTATTATTACTATTTCTGGCAGAGAAAATCCAGAACTCCATCTAGCTTTTAGATTGCTGGTGTTTTTTTTAGACACAATTTACATAATCAGTTGTGTTAGTTAAGTTGGGTCTAAGAAAACAGAGTTAGGTTGATAATTATTAGAGTGATTAAACCCGAAATGAAGAGCACCAATAACAGTTTCAGCTGCTATTTTCTTGTGTGTCTACTCCTACTTGTGTCTGTAAATTCCTTTGAGGAACAGCAGAATGTTAAGAGATCAGAATTCCCAGATGGGTTTCTTTTTGGAGCTGCCACTTCTGCTTATCAAGTACTTTCTGCTCTTCTATTAATATGTCAACAAAATATTCTACTTTCTTGATTCATCTTAAAAATGTATCTGAATCCTATGGTTTAGATTGAAGGGGCATTTCTTGAAGATGGCAAAGGACTGAGTAATTGGGATGTGTTTAGTCATACTAAAGGTAAATATCCATTTTCATATACCTTCTTGAATCCTAGTTTTTTTTTTTTTTTTTTTAAAATTTTCTATGCATATGTACTGAGAGATTTTCCGCTTTTAAATGGTTTTAGGTAGGATAAAGAATGGAGATACTGGAGATATTGCGGATGATCATTACCATCGTTTTCTGGTTGACTTTCTGTTTTTTAACCATACTTCCTGAAATAGCAAAATTAGTACAATCTTTTAAAAGAAACAAAATTGACTTTGTGATAACAATTATTGCAGGAAGATGTTGAGTTAATGCACTCTCTAGGATTGAGTTCCTATCGCTTCTCCATCTCATGGAGCAGAATCCTTCCTAGTACACTCCATTTTCCTTATTAATCGGATTGCTTATTTCGTTTCAGTATTAGTATTTCTTATAAATTTTCTGTTGTCTTGCATTGTGATAGGAGGAAGGTTTGGTGAAGTAAATTTTGCTGGTATTATGTTCTACAACAAGCTCATTGATTCTCTCTCACTCAAAGGTATAATCTTTGCAGATATTTGGTAGATACTTTTACTTTATGGATTCTTGAATGTTGTACTTAGATTTCAGAAATTGGCCTTTAATTGCAGGAATAACACCATTTGTGACTCTCAATCACCATGATCACCCCCAAGAACTTGAGGAAAAACATAGGGGCTGGCTTAATCCTCTAATGCAGTATGTTTCTTTTTTGTTAATTTTTATGGTACATTAGATGGCAATCTTTGAGGATGTGCATTTTTAATTGTTTCCCCTTTTGTACCCTCTAGGGAAGAATTTTCCTATTTTGCTCAAATTTGTTTCGAGAGTTTCGGTGATAGAGTGAAGTATTGGACCACAATCAATGAGCCAAATATGTTTGCAGAAATGGCCTATGTGAGGGGAGTGTACCCACCTGCTCATTGTTCCCGGCCTTTTGGCAACTGTTCAGTGGGGAATTCTGATACCGAACCTCTTATTGCAATGCATAACATGTTATTAGCACACGCCAAGGCTGCAAAACTGTATCGCGAGCATTTTCAGGCAAGTATCTGCTTTCACCTATTCACCTAACTCTTCAATAGTGTAACATGTGCTTACACAAATTTGATGCTACTATATGCAGCCTAAACATGGTGGAATGATAGGGATTGTTGTGCATGCATTTATGTATAAACCGTTAAGGAATGATGACTTTGATCGTGACGCTGCTAATAGGGCTTTGGTATTTACCGCTGCTTGGTAAGTCTTACCGAGCTTGAAAGTTGGCCTTTAGCTAGCCCGTTCATTCATTGACAGTGGCATATCGGCAATAGGCCTTTCGTTACTCTACTGTGAACTCAAGCTTTGAGAAAATTCAGGAGATCATCATATATTACCTCAGATGTTGAAGTTTAGGCTGTTAATATGTCAATTGCCCACTACCTCAGTACCTCTCTCTATCTCCTAACGTGCCTAAGTGTTTTTCTTGCCCTATATGGCTATTTTCTTTGATTTTGTTAACTTGGATGATTCCAGTACTATTGAGGCTCCTTTTTTCTTAGTAAATTTTTGCTGTAACCGGGCAGTAACCAAAAAGAAGAAGAACTATATACGACGGTTCAGCCTTTTATTGAAACTTGCGACTGTGAAGTTTTTCTATTACTAGAACTTGCACTATAAATCTTGATGTGCTGTTGACCTCTTATCTCAGGGTTTTTGATCCTTTAGTATATGGATATTACCCTCGAGAAATGCGCCAATATCTTGGAAGTTCACTGCCGAGATTCACCTCAGATGAAAGAAAGCTTATCAAGGATAGTATTGACTTCATCGGAGTAAACCACTATGGCACTCTATATGCTAAGGATTGCATTTATTCGAGCTGCGTTTGTTCCAATTCTAGTTGTATTGCTGGTGGAGATCATCCTATCCATGGCTATCTCATTACTCTAGCAGAAAAAGATGGTGTTCCTATTGGAGAACCGGTACAAAATTGTTTCTTATCCTAAATTTTGCTTTCCCCACAACCAAAACCTCACTTTGTCTTCTCATGAGATGCTTTTCCCTGTTTCCTATAGACAGGAAAGCCTCGATTTTTTGTCGTTCCTAGAGGAATGGAGGAGATTGTGGACTATATGAAGAAGAGATATCCTAACAAACCTATGTTTGTTACTGAAAACGGTGAATAATCGACCCTCATTCACCTTGTGTTCAATTTGTACTTCAGGTGTGCATAGTATCATGAGATGAGTTAGTACTGATATCTCAGGTCTCTGGTTCTTTTAGTTATTACCTTCGACTATAGGAGTGATGTAGCAGTTGTATTGGATCGTCATTGACATCTACGTTCTTCTGAGCTAAAAACCGAATCCCTGAACCAGTCAAAGATCCACCTGGCTAACAAGGAGGATAAATTCTTAAATTTGAAAATATGTCATGTTTGAGTTAACTTCTTTTCTTCTCCATCCTCTGGCGTTATGATCTAGTCATGTTAGTTATGAGCAATTGCGACACTGTGCTTTAATTTGCTGAAAAGGTGACTTATAAGGTGCATTCCAGGCTACTCTTCCCTAAATCCTACTACTGCACAAGCAGCTGAATTACAGCATGATATTAAGCGAGTTGAATTTCATAAGTCATATCTTGCATCTTTGGCTCGAGCAATCAGGTAAATGTACTCATATCTATCATCATTTACTGAAACAGGATCTCACGGGCAAAACGATGAAATGAATGAAACTTTGTTGCCTTTGTTTTGAAATTGACAGGAAAGGTGCTGATGTACGTGGTTATTTCATTTGGAGCTTGATGGATAATTTCGAGTGGACGAGTGGATATGAGTTGAAATTTGGTCTATACTATGTTAATCGCTCTACTTTAGATAGAGTTCCCAAGCTTTCAGCTAAATGGTATAGAGATTTCCTCACTGGCGAAAAACCAAGGAATGCAATTTCATTCAAGCATACACAAGCAGATCAGTTATCACACAAATAGTCAGGCATGCATAATCACACAAGAATTATAAATGAGGTGAGAGCTCTGTACAACTGAGAAATTCCAGATTTGTATGTATAATTTTAAGTAAATAAGATATTGATTTTGCTGTCACTTCTATAGCACCTGGTATAATTTCTTGGCGTTGGCCATATATATGCCTGAAGTATATGACTTCCTACCCGTGCCTTTCATTTATTATGTACAATTTTTAACTTCTAAAAAAGAGCTTTCCTTTAATAGCTTTTGGTCCATGAAATATGTATATTAGTCTTTCATAAGCATGAAAGAACATAACGAGTATTGACTGATTTTCGGGTGCTATGTTCCAAGAAATAGCATCAGAATATAGGATCCAGTGACATCTGAGCCTGATTTCCGTGAATCGCAACCTATTTAATTAGTTAGCATAAGTATCCAAGGACCTCCCCTCCCGTGGCAAAAACAAGATTTCATTAATGGGATTCAAAATATAAATTAAAGTAGCAAACATACAAGAAGCCAAGGTGAACATATACTATATAAACATAAGAAAATAAATTTTACCTTACATATATATTGTATAAGGTAAAATATGTTATGCTACGTGGCCGTCCAAAAGAGGGAACGTGCAAACTAAGACGGGGGATATCCAAATCCGAAGGCAACTGTCTCGTCTGTCACCGGAAAAAATAACGCTCATTAGGATACAATAAATACTCTTCGCCCGGTAGAATTTAATGGAGAATATTCCACAGCATTAACTACATTGCCCATTACAAGGAGTTTGTTTATGTTCATCGTTACATCTTCATCAATAGCTCTCATTATTGACATTAAAGAAGGGCAGAATCCTAGGACCTCCTTTCCTAGACGTAGTTATAAATAGTGAGCTCTATAATCATTGTAAGAACACGAATTTTCTGGCTAACTAATAGTATAATATAATCTACTCAAACCTCTAATCAATTTATCTTCTTATTTTCTGTTCTTGTTCTTATTACCATTGCGCCCCAAGGCTTCACTATCAGAGTCTCTGTCATTTCGTCTTCCTATCAAGGCTAAGTGTTATATATTTCTTCAATTATCTTGTTATTTCAGGATCGAATTAATTCACTTGTATATAAACTACGTATAAATTCTACTATATCATTTTACGGATAAACATATATAATGTAATTTTTTGAAGGGAGTTTGGATGAAAACCTTACTACCCCGAAGTCCCCTCCTCTATTCTTCCTTATGAATCCAGTTAGAGTAATCCAAATTAAATTAAGTGTTCTATTCTATTCTCCTTTTTGGCGTATGATTATGGCAAATGCCATCTACCTCCAACTAATTCCTAGCTACTTTGTAGTTTTTCAACTATCTGACTTTTGTTTCTTTGTTAAACTGTTGGAATTTAGATGTACGTTAATTGGTTATAGTCTGAAAGGATAGTGACGTGACCCAAATGATGGATAAATTAAAAGGTCTAATACTAAATATTGTATGTGTGGATAAGTGAGGCTCAATAACTGTTGGCCTGTGATGGATAAACACTCTTTATAAATAGAGGCCAACCCCCTTTCCCTAGCTATTAGAAAACTCTGGCGTATTCTGCATCTTGAATACGTGGTAATGGAAGACGTCCCATCAGTCAAGTTCTCCGAGTGTTGAGAGCGCATAGCTAGTGGATTGTGAAAGTTGGTCTCATGCTTAATCGTCGTTTGTTGTCGCTGCTGAATCCATGGAGTTTAATGTTACGCTTCCTTAGACTCTAACTCAATATTATGATATTATATCTGTATGATTATGTCTTAATCTCTGCTATGGCTGCAAATTAATAATCTAACACTTGGTATCAGAGCCACCATAGTTGGCGATTAAGATCAATGAAATTAATCTTAAACTTTAAAAATGATATATAATACTGCTATTGTTAATACCCAATTTTGCCCTCATATTTTCCAAAATACATATTTACTTTCAAAATAGCATATTTGTATTTAGTTTACAAACTTATACAAGCATTTTCTATAATTTTTCATATTTTGTAGAGTTTTAAATTAATTTTGTTGTATTTAAATTATATATATATATATATAGTAATTATACTTTTGAATTATTTTGTGATGACTTAATTACCTAAAATAATTATTTTGCTCCTATAATATATGTTTCAAATATTTTATATTATTCAATATAATTTCATTAGTATTTTTTAAGCTATTTATCCAATCTTGCAATAATGGTCTATATTCATACACAATTGCTCTTTATTTTATATTATTTGTGTCAAAATAGCATTTTTATATTTTTATGATACAAAGTTATTATTTTAAGTATTTTAGTGCATAAATAATATTTTCATTCATTTATTAAGCATTTTTTATAAATTATTTTGATAAATTTTTGGGGTATTTAAATAATAGCCCTATTCTAACCAATTCCGGACCACATCAGTAGTCCAAAACCACCCAAACCTTAGCCCAGTCCACCCCAGTCTAAAACCAAATGGTACCCGCTCCAAATAACCCGCCTCATTCCACTCACTATCCTGGCCGTTGATCTCGAGTGATCAACGGCCCATAACAATCCAACCCCTTTTAATTACCTCGCTTCACCCAAATCCCTAACCCATTTCCCCTTGCCCAGCCGCCTCATTATCCTCTCATCTCTCCACCCACCTCTTTTAAACCCTAGCTACCATAACCCTAACCTTCTCCGATTTCGACTCAAACATGGAATCAATCCATGATTTACTTGCCTATTTTGTGCTACTCTACTATTAAACGCATGTCTATGGTGTTACTTAGTTCTTGCCCTATTTTTGGCAAGAACTATTTCTCAAGATAGAGTCCGATCTACTTTGATTCTGTGAAGATCTGGACGATCTTTCGTCTATATACACGCTATAATGAATAATTCTTGCATTATTGGTTCGATTCAAAGTCGTCCGTCACAACTAGGGTTTGAGATTTTCCCTTTTCTTTACTGATTTTCGATTGATATTCTTCCCTTTCCTGTGTTTGAATGATATTTTCCTTATTTTCTATTTAATCTATTGTATTTCCTTATTTTATGTGTTATTTTCCCTAAAACTGACTCTAATTGATTCTCACATGCTATATTTTTCTTATTCTCTGTTTAGTCTACTGTACTTCTTTATTCTATGTGTTAATTTCCCTAGAACTGATTCTAATTGATTCTGGCATGCCATAATTTCCTTATTCTGTGTTTAATCTACCGTGTTTCCCTATTTTATGTGTTAAATCTGCTACTATATAAACCCATCCCCAAAATCCCCTTGGACAGACTTTGAATCTCCTAATCACTACTATTGTTCTCAGTGCTCTCCTCTCTCACTCATTGTTACAATCGAAACTCTCTAAAACTATAACTATTGAATTCTGGGCCGACTGAAAGCCAAAGCTATTAAACGACCTCCTCCGGTGCAAACACTGCTCGGATCCAACTCTCGAGGCTCTTGTGAACTCTGAAGCATCGAAGATTTATGGTTTTTGAACCTTTGCAATGTTCAATTTCTTTCTTTCTTTCTGCATATATGTTTGAATTACATGGTCATGATTTAACTATGATAATGTTCAATACTCTATTGTCATTCTGTGATAATTAAACGCAAGAGATAGTTTACTGTTTGTGTTATGCTAATACACACTCTTCACTATGATTTGCACTTCTGTGATTCCTTATTTTCTGGAATGGGTTCTGTACCATTTGGTATCTGAGCATGTTTAGTTTTGAACTTCAATAAAAGTCCATTTATAATATGAGTCTGACTGTTGTGACCACGTGCTGTTAAGTTACAAAATTTCTACATATTTTGTTTTGGATACCTCCACCAACTCTATGGGAACCATCCCCACTTGAATGAACTTTTTAGTGCTAAGTCCTGTGTATACTTGATTGCCCTTTCTGTATTAGTCCCAACTCTATGGAATGCTGCTTTAAAGTCTGCTCTAAACATGTTTCATGTTGTCCTGATTTTTAAAGATAAATACTCTATTTTTATCAACTATGACCTTGCCCCTATGTTTTCTAGTGTGCATTGGTTCATTTTCTACCCTATCCTTTCAGTGATTATCACAATGTGTGTCTACCTTCATCATGTCTAAATACTGATTATTATGGTATAGGATGTAGAATTAACTTAATTTGGATCTTTAGGTCTCAACTAGTTTAACTTCATGCATCTATACATGATAACTTATGTATGCCTGTAAACTTGTTTCCTTCTCCTAATTCCTATGACGTTGTTTATGTGGTATTTTTCTATGTATACCTTGTTGAACCTACTGGCTTGCTTGACCAGTTGCTCTGTATGCTCAATTTGGAGTATTACTTGATTTCTATCCCTCTATCACTATCCATTCTCCTTATTTGCTACTCTGATATTCTAAATTCCCATTCTTAGCCGGCTGAAAGCCAGGTCTATCTAGGTTCTATTGTTGGCCTCCCTAGTGTGAGCACCGCTCGGGGTCCAATTGAGGCCCTTGTGAACTCTGACATACTAGGGCTTGGTCCTAGTCATTCCCTTAACCTCCAAATATGTCTCTAATACTTTACTTCCCTGTCATGTACTATGTATTTGAGCTTGGTTGTTTCAAGTGGTGCGACACTTGGTGCTGTGGTTAATTAAATTGGTTTGGACTCTTCTATGGGCCTTTGGGTCGTGTGTTTAACGTGGATTTTTTGAAGGCCTGGGTATGCTGTGTAAGAGATATTGAAGGCCCGTCAATGCTGGGTATTTAGTTATTTTATCTGGGCCTACTGTGGGCCTGTTTACTGTTATGTAATCTTGTTACTTTACTCATTAAATGGGCCTGTTTTAATCTTTGTATAAACAATTGGGGTTGTTAGTAAAAGGGAATGGAGTAAATTTTAATATTAATATGCGAATGGGTAGATAACATGCCTATAGGACTTAATGATGTGCTTGCTATATGTCGTTCATTCTCTATGCACACTGTAGAAGTCCTGCCATTAGGAGAAGCACACACTCACGCTACCTGTCTACTAGAAAAGCATGAGCTCGGATGCTTCAGTTACTCTTGTTGCTACATGTTAGAAAACCTGCCCATAGGAAATAAATATCGTTGAACTCTCCTTTAATTTGCATTGCTGCAGCATATCCACTAGAGATCATGCCTATAGGATTTTAATAATCTCATTTGTTATTGCACCATATTGTTCACCTAGAAAACGTGCCTATAAGGTTAAAGTATAACTATAAGATCAGGTTCCAAGTGCTAATCGTTAGAGATCCTGTCTATAGGGTATTGATAACTAGGGATTTTAACCTATTATTTGCTCTTTTTTGCTTAGGTTTTGGGTCAGAAATGATAAAGGTATTCCCGAAAACTAACTTAATTTGCTTGCTTGCAGGACTTGGTTAAAATGAGGCAAAGAATCCAAAATAAGCTCATGAAGAAGTCAAAATTGCACAGGCCAAAGGCTGGAACTGGACCACTGACCACAATGGAAAAGCACGGTCGCGTAATGTTCACCGCTATTACGCGGTCCGCGATATTGAGGTTCAGAGAAGCTGCATTTTAGAGCAAATACCACCACTGACCGCGGTACAAAAGCACGGCCGCGAAACCTTTGGCGCGTCCGCGACAGGATTTACCTGACAACGGCGTCTGAGATTCAGAGACTTTGCAAAGTGGACTCAAAAAGAAGAATGCTGCCAGCGTCCAAATTACGCAGCCGCGTATTACTTTTATGCAGACGCGGTCACTATTCCGCTGGGAGCGTGAAATAAGGTTCAGAGACCTTGAAATTAAAGCTTGACAGAAGAACGCGGTCCGCGTCCAAAATACGACCGCAAATGAAGCCCACACGGACACGGTGGATTTTACGTTGTCAGCGAAACAAGTCCCAGTCCAGATTCAAATGAAGAAAAATGCGGACCGCGCTCGCTATTGCGCGGCCGCGAGTGTCCAATCACGGACGAGCCTATTATTACGCGGTCAGCGAAACCTCCTTAGGGGCATTTTTGTCCAAAAATTTCAGTTGTGTATAAATAGATCTTTTTGACATTTTAGGTTAAGTTTTGTATCAGGGAACACGTGAACAGCCGCACTTTACCATTTTGAGTAATTTTAGAGTAGTGTTAGCTTCTATCTTTAGATTTTCTTCATGTATTTGAATTTTATGGCTTATATTACATCTCCATCTTTGATTTCTACCATTACTATGAGTAGCTAGACCCCATAACTAAGGTTGTGACCCAACCCTAGTGTGGGTATTTAATGGGTCTTTAATTTTAGGGCTTAATTATTTACGGGTTAGTATTATATAGCTTATTTCATGCTTTAATTGTAGAATTGGTGGTTGCAAACACTGATTCGTGTCTTTTTGACTTGGGCTTTTCTTGTGAAAGAGGTGACAATTGAGGTGAATAGGCTAACAAGGAATTGAGGTGAATTCAAGAGATTGATAGCCCCAGTTAAAGGGTTAAACCTAGATATAGTAATACTCGACTTGAGCCAATTTCACTTGCATTGCTTGAACACCCATTTGGGCTTGAGAAAGCCAAATCAGGAAAAGTCACTCAAACTACCGAGAGGTATAGAGTGAGTATTTATGTGTGAAGGTTATATCACGACCCCAAGCATAACAAGCTAGTCCTAGACTCTCGACCCCATTAGATACTCGCATAGGCAAAAGTCACTTCCCTAGTTCTTTTTATCATTTAAAAAACTCTCACAAAAAACATTGTACTTAGATTATTTTTAGCAATAAATAACATTAAAATTAGAATAGAAACAATCCCAACAATGGTTAGAAGTGCAATTAGAAACAACACGCACAACTAGATTAGGTAGAAACCCAACTCCCAACCAATATTAACTCCCTGTGGATATTGGTCCCGACCTATTGGGTAAAACTGCATCGACCTCTCGTGGATACTTTTTAGTGGTGTAGGGTTGGAACCGATTACTTTTTGGCGCCATTGCCGGGGATTTAAACAGTTTTGGCTATCTATCTGACTAGTTGTGTGTCTTGTTTTTCTTTCCATCTAGTATACTAACTTTTGTGTGTTAATCGCTTTAGGTACAAAATGGTTGATCCTCTCGGAAATGTTCTCCCGGGGGAGGAGGTAGATGATAATGGTGAGTATGAGGTGCATCTAGTACCTCAAGCTCAAAGAAGAGGCCACCAGACCAATGACAACATTCCAGACCCTCCCCCACCTCCTCCAAGGGAAGCACATCGGGTGCTTCCCGATGAAGGTTACGTCAGTGCTATTGTCCCGCCGCAGATCTGGGCGGGTAATTACCAGATTACAAAAGTTATGTTGACCTTATTGGAGAAAAGAGGGTTCTTCACTAGCACTCCC
Source organism: Nicotiana paniculata (assembly GCA_005239505.1). Classification (NCBI taxonomy): domain Eukaryota; kingdom Viridiplantae; phylum Streptophyta; class Magnoliopsida; order Solanales; family Solanaceae; genus Nicotiana; species Nicotiana paniculata. Next base: position 37,550 of record ML352755.1, read on the forward strand.
CATCCGAATGCATATAAGCATCTAAAGGGTTTTGTAGATACCTGTTGGGGAAGTAAACAGACAAACATGTCAGAGGATGCATTGACACTGAGATTTTTCCCTTTTTCACTTAGAGGGAAATCTTTGGACTGGCTCGAAAGGCTTCCAAACGATTCTATCACAACGTGGGATAAGTTGGCTGAAAAGTTTATAGCCAAGTGTTTCTCACCGGGACATATGGCAGCATTAAGAGATGAGATCTTAGCCTTCAAGAAGGAACCTAATGAACCCCTACATAAAATATGGGAGAAATATAGAACTATGGTCAAGGAATTCCCCAACAATGACTTGATGGAAGAAATGATCCAACAGACATTCTATCGGGGTATAAATACGACCAACCAATGTGTAGTAAACCAACTAGCAGGGGGTAGTTTTATGAAGTTGACGTATGCCGAGGCTTGTGATATACTTGATGAGATGGCTGACACTTCCTCAACTTGGAAAAGTCGAGCAAACGTTCCCCAAGGTGATCCAAATGTAATTAATATTCACAAGGAACTTCAAGACCATGGACAAGCCATCGCTGAGTTGACAACAACCATGAACTAGCTAGCCAAAGCACAACTTCAGCAAATTCAGGGACCAAAGTAAATAAATGCAATGGAAGGGGTCAATCTAATGGTCAACAAGATGAGACAGCATGGTCAACAAGTTCAAAGCAATCAAGATCAACATGAGCAAAGTGGAAGTGGCTACAACCATGATGATTCTTATGATTACCAAAGCGAGGAAGTTTTGTATGCCAACAAATACCAAGGACAATGGAGCAATGCTCCAAATCAACAATGAAGATCGCAAGGGAATAAACAAAATTGGAGCAACCAAGGCCAAGGAAATTGGAACAATAATAACAACAACAACTCAAACAATTGGGGGAACAACAACCAGAATTGGGGTGGCAATAACAATTGGAATGGCAACAACAACAACGATTGGGGAGGTAATGGAAATCGGGGGTCGGGCTTTCAAAGGCCCTTGATGTATCAACAACCCAAAAATCCACCTCCATATAAATCTCAAGGGCAAGTTCTTCAAATAATGAAATGGGGCGGATAGAGAATATGTTCAAACAAATGATGGAAAGGAATGCCGATACCGATGCTCAAATTGCCTCTCACACTACTTCCATCCGCAACCTTGAAGTACAAATAGGTCAAATCTCTCAAGCATTGAACACTCACCCTAAGGGGGCTCTACCAAGTGACACGGTAGTAAACCCGAAGGGTGGGAACAATACAGGCCATGCCATGGCGGTGACCACAGGGAGCGGTCGAGGCGGTGAAGCAAGTACCTCCAATCAAAAGAAAGTTGTGAATGATGATGTTGTGTTGCAAAATGATGATAATCCAATAGTTGATGATCAAGTGAGTGTTGAGAATTTGAACTATGAAGTGAGGATTGATATTCATGAAAATGAGGAGGAGACTCAAAATGACGTGAACTCGTCTAGGGAACACGTAATAGACATTCCGGAAATGGTAGTGCCAAAAGCCAAGGCTTATTTGCCAAGGCCTCCTCCACCTTATCCTCAAAGAGTTGCAAAGCAAAAGAATAAAACCAATTCAAGAAGTTTATTGAGATGATGAAAAACTTGTCAATCAATGTGCCCTTAATAGAAGTTCTTGAGTAAATGCCGAGTTATGCCAAGTTTATGAAAGACTTGGTAACTAAAAAGAGATCTATGGATTTTGAGACCATCAAAATGACTCATCAAGTGAGTGCAATTGTGCACTCGATAGCTCCAAAGCTTGAAGATCCCCGCGTATTTACAATTCCTTGTACCATTGGGAGTGCAGATTTTGCAAAGGCCTTATGTGATTTGGGAGCAAGTATAAATTTGATGCCTTACTCCGTATTCAAGAATTTGGGTATTGGTCAACCGAGAGATACTTCACTGAGATTGCAAATGGTGGATAGAACAATGAAGAGGCCCCTTGGTATTATTGATAATGTTCTTGTACGGGTCGAAAAGTTTATTTTGCCTGCTAATTTTGTGATTCTCAACTGCGAAGTCGACTATGAGGTGCCTATAATATTTGGAAGGCCTTTCCTAGAAACATGGAAGGAATTGGTGGATGTGTAAGCAGGGGAGCACACCTTTCGGGTGGGTGATGAAAAGGTTGTATTCCATGTGTGCATATCAATGAGGCAGCCGAATAGTAATGAAGTTTGCTCTTTTATGGATCTTGTGATGGAGATGATAGTTGATGACACGAGTGCAATGATCAATGTAGAAGACCCTATGGAAGTTGTTTTGTTGAACCATGAGGATGATGAAAGGTATGGCTTGGTTGAATGTGCAAATTCCTTGCAAGGAATGGGATCCTACTCATATGGAACCTGTAAGCTCTCCTTGGACTTGGAAAATCAGAAGACTGCATCGGCAAATCCCTCAATCGAGGAGCCACCAACATTTGAGTTGAAGCCTCTACCCTCTAACCTCAGGTATGAATTCTTAGACCTATCTTCTACATTATCTGTTATTCTTTTTTCTTGCTTAACCAAAGTGCAGGTAAACTCCACTCTTGAGGTACTTCAAAGAAGAAAAAAGGAAATTGGATGGACCTTAGTTGACATTCAGGGCATAAGCCCCACCTTTTTCATGCATAAATTATACTTGAGGATGATGCAAAACCTTCTGTGGAACATCAAAGGAGGTTGAACGAGGCTATACAAGAGGTCGTCAAGAAAGAAATTATCAAATGGCTTGATGCAAGGGTGGTGTATCCTATTTCAGATAGTGCATGGACTTCACCAGTACAATGTGTGCCGAAAAGGGGGTATGACTATTGTGACAAATGATAAAAATGAGTTGATCCCTACTAGGACCGTGACCGGATGGAGGGTATGTATGGACTACCGAAAGTTGAACAAAGTGACCCGCAAAGATCATTTTCCATTGCCCTTTCTTGATCAAATGTTAGACAGATTTGTCGGGCTTGCCTACTATTTCTTTTTGGATGGGTACTCAGGATACAACCATATTCTCATAGCCCCGGAAGACCAAGAGAAAACTACCTTCGCATGCCTGTATGGAACATCTGCATTCTCATGGATGCCATTTGGATTGTGTAATGCACCCGCTACCTTTCAGCGGTGCATGATGGCTATATTTACAGACATGGTGGAGGACTTCCTCGAAGTCTTTATGGATGATTTCAGTGTTGTTGGGGGCTCATTTGAAGAATGCTTAGAAGAGGAAGGGAGGCCAAAAGATGGTCTTGAAATTAATGATGCCTTCTCGGATGACCAAATACTCTTGGTTTCTTTGAATGGTATGCCTTGGTTTGTGGATGTTTCCAATCTCCTTGTTACCGGCATTGTTTCGTATAAGCTCTCTTCTAACCAAAGGAAGATACTCAAACGGAACAGTTTGTATTATTACTGGGATGAACCATACTTGTTCAAGATTTGCAATGACAGGGTGATTCGTAGATTTGTCCCAGAGGAGGAGAAAATGAGTATACTTGATGTGTGTCATTCCTCGCCCTACGGTGGTCATCACAGTGAGGCGAGAACTGCTTCCAAGGTTCGTAGTTATGGATTTTATTGGCCAACCCTGTATAGAGATGCAAGTGAGCTTGTCAAGAGGTGTGATGAATGTCAGAGAGCTGGGGAATCAAAGAAGGATGAAATGCCTCACACCACTATTCTTGAAGTTGACATTTTTGACATGTGGGGCATAGACTTCACAGGGCCTTTTGTGAGTTTGTGTGGAAACACTTACATTCTGATAGCCGTTGATTATGTTTCCAAGTGGGTAGAAGTTGTGGCATTGCCCAACAACGAGGCTCAGAGTGTGGTGGAGTTCCTCAAGAAAAATATCTTCACATGGTTTGGCACTCCTCAAGAAATTATCAGTGATGGGGGGTCTTATTTCTGCAATAGGGCATTTGACACTTTGCTTTCAAAGTACAGCGTCAATCATAAGGTATCAACTCCTTATCACCCCCAAGATAGTGGACAAGTGGAGCTCTCAAACATGGAAATCAAAAGCATATCGTCAAAAAATGTGAATGCAAATAGAACGGATTGGTCAAGGAAGCTCGATAATGCATTGTGGGCTTATAGGACTGCATTTAAGACTGCAATCGGTATGTCTCTGTATCGGTTGGCGTTTTGGAAATTGTGCCATTTTCCGGTTGAGCTAGAACATAAAAACATGTGGGCCTTGAAGAGGTTAAATCTTGAGTGGGATACTGCAGCAAATCCCCGAGTGGAACAACTCAATGAGCTAGATGAGTTCCGGTTTCATGACTATTCAAGCTCATCATTGTACAAGGAGAAGATGAAATACTTGCATGACAAATATGCCCCAAACAAGGAATTCAAGGAGGGTGATTTGGTCCTTCTCTTCAAATCCCGGTTATGTCTATTTCTGGGAAAGCTTAAGTCCAAATGGAGTGGCCCCTTTGAAGTAGTGCAAGTAACGCCTTTTGGTGCTCTTGACTTGAAGAACAAAAATGGTGAAATTTTCCGGGTTAATGGGCATCGAGTGAAGCATTACTTAGGAAAGTTTGATGATAGCCACGTGGTGACCTTGATCAAGTTCCAATGATGATGGTAACCTGCATCGTGACGTAACGTTAAATCAAGCGCTTCTTGGGAGGCAACCCAAGTGTTTTTTCGTTCTTTTTCATTTTTTTCTTAGATTAGGCTCTATTTTGAACTAATTGGTTGTGAGATTTGTATAGAAATTATTTGTGCTATGTAGGACTACTGCTGGAAAAATTTGGCTAAGGATGGGAATTACGCTGACCGCGCTAAAAATTTCGCAGTCAGCAAAAGTTTTTTTGCGAGGGCGTAGTTGTGCAGCGGACGCGGACTTGAAAAGTCCATAATGGTAAATCTCTGAAGTCGTACCCGTGTTCGCGATCATTATTTTGCGGTTAGCGGTCCTCTCGAGGCCGCACCCATTTTTCCGCTCTTAGCGGAGTTGTTCCAACAACATCTCTTCAAAAAGGTAAAAGCGCGGACCGCGCTCAGGTAAGTCGGTGGGTTCTTCTTCTTTAAGTATAAATAGACGGGCCGATCTACTTTTACACTTTTCGAACTCTCACTTCTCAAAACAATACAATACTTCTCATCTTCTACTCTTTAATCTTCATTCTTATCGTACTTACCAAGAGCCAGTTCTCTACTTTAATTCTCACAACTAGTATTCTAGAATCCTTGTATTAATTGTAGTTCTTTCTTTTTTTTTAGTTAGTTTCACTTTTTCTTTCTAATTAGGGTTAATACATGCCAAGAATCAAAATCATGTTTAACTGAGGCTAAAACTTAATGGTTAATTGTTTGTCATGCCTAATGAGGGATAGGGTTGCTCACTATACCTGCTAATTGCCTAATTTTAGGCTAAGTGAAAAACCTATGTCATAAATCATTCGTCAGTACCCGTATATTTTGAATTCCGTGAACCGCGATCCAAATTTTGCGGTCCGCCTTTATGATTATGTAAGTGCTGGATGGGTTAATTGTTCGTGGTCGGGGATATTTTTACGCGGTTACCAGTTTACTTTTCACGGTCGCGCCTCTATTTTCGCGGACCGCGGTGCTAAGCTTTAGAGAATTAATCAATTGGGTCCGTGGCAACTTTCATTTTTACGCGGTCAGTGGTTGATGTTTTGCGGCCGCACCCCTTTTTCCGCAGTCAGCGGTAACTTGACTTAAGAGAGTGGGTAGTCTGATACCCACTCTTCCACGACCGCGTCCTTTTTTACGCAGACCGCGGTGACCATTTTGCGACCATGACCTTTTTTTCGCTGTCAGCGGACCCTTTTTCTGTCAATCACTGTGATCATTCATCTGCTTTCATTTGATAATTCATTGAACAACATTACTAATGAGCTTTCACTTATTGTGTATGCAGATAATGGTTAGATCTCGTGGTGGTCCGGAAAAAAAAGGTAGGGGAGATTCCTCCCGGGGCAGGGGGAGAGGAAAACAGACTGAACCCCTATCTCCTCCAAGAGTCATTGGGAAGAAAAAAAACCTTCGGAGACCCACTCCCGACACTTCGGAGACCAGTGAATATGTCCCCTCCCCGGAGATTTCTGAGGGGGAAGTTGCCCAAACCCAACAAGAGGCACAATCCCAGCCTTTCCATCTCGTCAATGAATCTACCTCCTTTTCTGGGTCGTATGAGGGCTCATAAGGAGGTAGCAAGAATCCGACACCACCTGCCCCAACTGCTGCAAATATGGCCTCCACAGCTGCTCCAGTTAATGTTGATAGTTATGAGGATGTCCCGGATGACGGAAGAGGTGGTGACACCCGGAATGGGGTTTGGTGAGATCAGGGAACCCGGTGGTGTGGCAAGACATATTTGTCAATGTGAAATCCTACAACAAGTTCTGGGAATGGTGGCCTCAAAGGTCACTCACACTTGAGAGGGATTTCATAGAGCGAGATCTTTTACCCAACAATCCCAATGTCAAGATGCAATTCAATGAAAGAATGGGGTGGAATTTCTTCACCAGCAAGCTACTAGAGGCCAACGAGTACTTGGTCAAGGAATTTTATGCTAATGTCGCCCACATCAAAAAAGGCACATATTTGAACAAGGTACGGAATCGGAAGATTAAATTTGATGGAAAGATGCTGAATGAGTATGTTGGGTTCAATGATGTGGATGAATCCCTCTATTTGGAGAAGGTGGCATTGGGTGAGTTAACCCGTCCATGGCTTGCATTAATGATATCCATTCCTGGGATTACTCCAGCTTGGCTCACACCTGGAGTTCTAATTCATAGGAACACCCTGAATTTTGAAGCAAAAGGGTGGTCCACCTTCGTGTGCAGCCGGATAGACCCCACTCAGCATGACAGTGATATCTCGATCTCCAGGGCACTTATTGTGGCTTCTATCATGGCGGGGTTCCCGATAAATATGGGAAATATTATGCCAGAGTCATTACTAGAGCTATCGGGAAGGATGAAATATCATACCCCTACACAAACTTCCTCACCATATTCTTAGAGGACCAGGGTGTAGAAGGGAGGGACTTTGACACGAAAGTGAAGCCAAAAAGGCCTTTATCCTGGTACAGCCTTCAAGGTCCAGACAACTCCAAGTCCAAAGGCAAAGCCACTACCTCCACTGGCCAGTCTGAAGAGCCAAGGGTAGTGACCATGGGTTCCGAGCCTTCCACAACTGAGGGTTCATCTGCTGCCATACCACATCCACCTTTAGGGCCATCTGCCTCTATTCCACCTTTTGTGTCATCTTCATCAGATTACCCTCAGACTGCACCGAGGGTTAATCAGACATTGGCCAGCATCAACAACTGGATGCATGTAGCTACTTTAAATCTATCTGCTTTATCCAGTGCAGTCTCAGCTCAGACAGTTCCAACACAGCTCCAGATGCCTCCATCGGTGGAGGAATCATTGAAGATTATCCTAGACAACCAAAAAAAGATTCTGGAGTCTCTGGGTGCTTATGAGAAGGTGATCAAGGAGCTGGGTAAACAGGTCAGGAAAGTGAAGAAGGGTCAAGAGGGAGAAGGAGGTGGCGAAGTTTACTTCAACCGGCGACATTCCTCTGGATCTCCTTATGGGAGAGACTGTCCTTGCTGCACAGACAGCAGAGCCAGCACAACTACCAGAGCAGAAGGCTGATAAAGAGCCGGTTGGGAGAGTGGTGATACCCCAGACTGAGGACTTGGAGATTGAGCTAGAGGATCCCGAGGGAGGTGATGAGTTTGGACAGCCACAGGACCCCACCAGTGACCCCATGTAGACAGAGACCTCATAGGGAGTTTTCTTTGTTCTCTATCCCTTCCCTATTCTATTTTTTCTTTTAGCATTGAGGACAATGTTAATTTTTAATTGGGGGGGGGGGGGGGGGGGGGGGGGAGGGGAGTCTCATTTTGATATGATGATATGGATGACTGGTTAATAACTCTGATACTATTTTTTCTTTATGTTTTTACTTATCGTATTTTCATTTTTGTCATTCTTTTTTTCACTTTTGGTATGTATATAACTTTACCATCCCATGTATATATTCATCCTCATTTTGTGTATACTTGTTTCACTCCCCTATTGTACATATTCATTTTACTTTCCGTATTTTACTTTATAACTTCTTTTGTAATTTTCCTTAATAACTTAACTTCTTATTTCATTTAGTAGCTTCTTTTTGAATTTGTAGCTTCCTTTTACAATTTTTTGTGATCAATAAGTCTTTGGTTTTCTTAATGCCACGGTTCTTTCCAAAGGTGGAATTTGCGTGGACCGGGTGGCTCTTCCCAACGATGGATGGCGTGACAAGTTTCTTAAGGGATTGAATCTGTTTTTCTTTTTGTTTTGAATAGTAATGAATAACAGTGACTCAAGTAAGATTCACTTGGCACTAGAACATTTACCTTCGACCTCATGGTTAGAGACAAGTTTGTTGACAAGATTAGCTCTAGTTGTGACCTTTAGAATCATGAGTTGACTAAAACTATCATCAAGTGGTTTCTGTTAGCCATCTGTGATCTTCAATCCTAGCTAGGGTTGTTGTGGTACCTCGACTCTATTCTCTTTAACAATCCAGTATCTTGAGAGGTGAGATTTTGAATTGCAAGTCCAAGTCTCGTGCCAACAAGTCTAGAACTTGCCCCAAATGTTTTTCTAGGCAAAATTCTAAGTGTAGCTCGAATTGAGAAGTGATTATAGGCTCTCCTTGGTCCCATTTTAACTTTGAAACTTCCATAGACTACCATTATGATATCCTTAGTCAAACCCTTTGAGCCTAATTTAATTCAATAACCAAATTACAAGCCTTCATCCGTTCTATTATGACCATATCTTGGCACCCAATCTTTCCTTAGCATCCATGATGAACAATAGGCAAAAACATAAGTTTGTGGGAGAGACGCGGATTTTCAAATTGATGAAAGGTTCAAAGAACAACAAGAATTTATGGAAATTAAAGGCAAAGAAAAGGATGAAAATCCAAAAATAAGCATGTCAAAAGAAAAGTAAAGGTTGAAAGGATTCAAGGAGACAATGTTGAAAGGCTTGGAATGATGAGAAAAGGAAAAAAAATGATCGTCATATAGAAGAAAGAGTGAGAATATGCTTCTCTAGTTCCCCCAAGGAAGAACAAAATGACTCAAAGAGTCAAGAAATCATGAACCGAATTGAGAAAATGGAGTTCTTAAGGAAATATGATACAATCATAGTTCATTATGTCCTACCTTGATCCAAAAAAGTCTTCATGGCATCCAGCTAAAGCCCTATAAGATTTCAATTTGAGTGAGCTTACATTAGTGGTGATTTACATGAGGGGCAAGCCTATGGTACTTAGAGCCGGACGTGTGACATTCTTTTGAGAGTCATGAGCGCACTTCTTTACAATCCCGATTTTGAGTGTTACATTCTATAAGGTGAGATTAGCTCATGGAGAGTAGAGAAGAAGGAGTCTGGGATCCACAATGACCTACGTGAGAGAGCGAGTTTCCTTGATGAATTGAGTTAGCTCTTGATGCTCTTATATCACATTAGACCTATGAAACTCAAGAAGTCATAGTATATTGTTATTGATAATGCATTTGTGTTGAGGGTAAATGTTATTCAGAATTAATGCTTGATGAATTCACCTTAGGACAATTGAAGTTTTCCTTTCTCTTTCTTGTGGAGGTGGTAGTTACCTTGTTTGCTTGAGGACAAGTAAAAGCTTAAGTTTGGAGGAGTTGATAACTAGGGATTTTAGCCTATTACTTGCTCTCTTTTGCTTAGGTTTTGGGTAAAAAATACTAAAGGTATTCCCGAAAACTAACTTAATCTGCTTGATTGCAGTGCTTGGTCAAAATGAGGCAAAGAAGCCAAAACAAGCTCATGAAGGAGTCAGACTTGCACAGGCCAAAGGCTGGAACAAGACCGCTGACCGCGATGGAAAAGTGCGGCCGTGTAGTTTTCACCGCTGAGGGGGATACTATTATGTGCTCCGCGATATTTAGGTTCATAGAAGTTGCATTTTAGAGAAAACACCACCACTGACCGCTCTACAAAAGCGCGGCCGCGAAACCTTTGGCGCATCCCCGACAAAATTTATGATGACAGCAGCGTCTGAGATTCAGAGACTTTGCAAAGTGGACTCAAAAGGAAGAACACGGCCAGCGTCCAAATTACGCGGCCTCGTATTACTCTTACGTGGACACAATCACTCTTCCGATGGGAGCGTGAAATAAGGTTCAGAGACCTTGCAATTAAAGCTTGAAAGAAGAATGCGGTCCGTGTCCAAAATACGCGGCCGCGAATGAAGCTCACGCGGACGCAGTGGATTTTACGCTATCAGGGAAACAAGTCCCAGTCCAGATTCAAATGAAGAAAAGTGCGGACCGCGCTCGTTATTGTGCGGCCACGAGAGTCCAAGTGCGTACGCGCCTATTATTACGCGGTCAGCGAAACCTCCGTAGGGGCATTTTTGTCCAAAAATTTCAGTTGTGTATAAATAGATCTTTTTGACATTTTTAGGTTAAGTTTTGTATCAGGGAACACGTGAACAGCCGCACTTTACCATTTTGAGTAATTTTAGAGTAGTGTTAGCTTCTATCTTTAGATATTCTTCTTGTATTTGAATTTTATGGCTTATATTACATCTTCATCTTTGATTTCTACCATTATTATGAGTATCTAGAGCCCATAGCTAAGGTTGTGACCCAACCCTAGTGTGGGTATTTAACGGATCTTTAATTTTAGGGCTTAATTGTTTATGGGTTAGTGATATCTAGCTTATTTCATGCTTTAACTGTAGAATTGGTGGTTGCAAACACTGATTCGTGCCTTTTTGACTTAGGCTCTTCTTGAGAAAGAGGGCCCAAGTCTAGGAAAAATAGGCTAACAAGTAATTGAGCTGAATTCAAGAGATTGATAGTCCCAATTAAAGGGTTAAACGTAGAGATAGTAATACCCGACTTGAGCCGATTTCACTTGCATTGCTTGAACACCCATTTGGGCTTGAGAAAACCAAATTGGGAAAAGTCACTCAAACTACCGAGAGGTATAGAGTGAGTATTTATGTGTGAAGGTTATATCACGACCCCAATCATAACAATCTAGTCCTAGACTTTCGATCCCATTAGATACTCGCCTAGGCGGAAGTCACTTCCCTAGTGCTTTTTATCATTTAAAAAACTCTCACAAAAACATTGTACATAGATTTTTAGCAATCAATAGCATTAAAATTAGAATAGAAACAATCCCAACCATGGTTAGAAGTACAATTAGAAACAACACGCACAGCTAGATTAGGTAGAAACCCAACCCCCAACCAATATTAACTCCCTATGGATATCGATCCCGACCTATCGGGTAAAACTACATCGACCTCTCCTCGCTTCTTTATAGTGGCGTAGGGTTAGAACCGATCAGGTATCACTATTCACCTTAATACCTGTTAATGATGCCCCTCTCAACATTGTTTATCGTTCACTTAGGCAACTATCAAAAGCATGAGTAATTTTGGGTCTCTCTCGATAGATGCCACTGTCTTCACTACGTGAATCACCTAGGCGCAACATCTACAGGGCTATTAACTGGGAATCTGCCATTTCAATAATCAGTATGCAACAACTTTACAATCCTGTCTATAAACAACGTTGGTTCCGGAGACTTCTTGCATGCCTTGATGCCTTATAACATAGAAATCAAGTGTATAGGGAATTAAGTTCCTTAATCCTGAACTGCCTAACATGAAAACATGTTTCACGTGCATTTTTTGTTTAAGTGTGGAGGCAAACTTGAGCCTTAACTGCCCATATGTGAATTCCAATGTGTTTTGCATGTCGCTTAGTTCTAACAATTCTGATTAGTCTAAGTGAGGTCTAGAACAACTCAAAATAGAGGTCCAATACCTTCTGGACCATAGGTATGGGATGGGTAGTGCACGCATAAGGTACGACTTATAATTGAATTAGTGCATTTTAGGTAACAACTTAAAGATAAATATTTGGTAGAAGGAGATGATAGTCTGTGCTCGCTGAATAATATGAGTAACACCCCATCTATAGGGAGTTACGAAATATTATTTATGTTTCACGGGGTGATCCTTTAGGCTAAAAAACATAGGACCCCCCCCCTCCATTTTATTTCCCTTTTATTTGAATCAAGTGTTTGTACTCACCTATTCAAAATCTTTTTTATAATAAAGTTCTCAAACTTCGTGCTCTCTATCTTTATTTTATTATCTGACTAATTCATATCATTCATGTTCGGCCAGGACCCAAAATTGGACCTCGAAGAGTTCCTAACACCTTCTCTTCGAGGTAATTTCGAGCCCTTACCCGATCTTTGATGACGTAAACTAGTTAAATCAGAGTCACCTGCAAATATGTGCCCTAACTCACCTTAAAACTCGTTAGATGGTGACTCTACTCTTTTAATACTTCCTTAAAGGAGTTGTCACGAAACCCGATTTCGCAAGAAAAAAGGGCGCGTCAGCATGGCGACTCTGCTGGGGATACTTAGGCTCTTACCATAATGAATTTGGCTTATATGAATTAGTCTTCTTTGACAAACTTGCTTCCTTCTTCTTTTTATTTGCTGCTACATGCACATCCCGCTCCTATTTTCCTTGTTCAATTCATTGTTACATGCACATCCCTCCCCTATTCTCCTTTATTTAAATTCATGGTAATATGCAAATCCATTCCCGTCTCCACCCTTCCTTGCTCGAATTGGTCAAGATATGCATACCTCTGTTCCTAGTCATACTTATTTTCTCTAAGCTGCTTTTTATTGGTTTTAAATTGCTATATCATGTCTCTCCCACCCCTACTCCTTTGCTTACTTTATCATATTCCCTATATTACACGAACTGACTTCTTCTTGTTTTCCTTTCTTTATTTTTACGCCTTATATGTTTTAATATTGTGCTTATTGATTTCACATGTTTATCATGCAAATACTTGACAATGTGTTATTTATCTTCGCATAAAGCATGCTCCACAGCATAGCCCACTCGTGCCCAATTAATAGCATAGCGGCGCTTGATGAGTGTCCGCGCTCTTCCAAAGTTACCATTTAATTTGGAAAGGCTTATTTGTGTAAACTAGTAGATCAACGATGCAGTCGATGATTCCGTGCCTTTCACTTTCAAGTTATCCACTTGAGAGTACCAGTCTAGACCCTTCTAGAAACCTCACTCAATATCAGCTGTGCATGCATCATGTCAAACCTAGTATAGGTTAGAATGTTGTCCGCGTGATAATCCGCTAAGATAAGCCTTGTCCAACGTCTGACGGAATTTCCATAACCCCAATGGACACCATCACGTTATGTGCATTATTTGGAGAAAATGCTGATATTGATCATTAATCTGTAAATAGTCAGATCCGGAGGGGGAAAGGGCTAACTCTATTTGTTTTGCAGAAAATGAGGCACGAAATCCCCAGGTTCGGCATGGTTCAAAACATCTCACCTTTGTTGCTTGATTGGTGGAAGAACCTCTCACCTAGTGACAAGAACCATATGAAAAGGGTCCTTGGAATTTTACCCTCCTTATTGGACATTCAACCAAATAATGTATTGATTGAGGCTGCCACTATGTTTTGGGATGAAAAGAGAGATGTATTCAATTTGGTGACATAGAAATGACTCATCTCTTAGAGGAAATAGGAGGCTTTGCTGGCTACCATGGGATTGTCCGATTTTACTGGTACCAGAAAATTACACTCCCCGAGGTTTCTTGAAAATGAAGGGTTTCAAGAAAAATGATGAGTTACTCTGTCTGAAGAAATCATAAATACCATTTGTGTTCCTTTATGAACGTTATTAGCAAAGAGGGCATCTAGAAAGGGCTTATCTACTATTGGACATGCGCGACCTGGGAACTTGATTGATGGATCCAAGAAGGCCAAGCGTGGAGAAGGTCCCTCTGTGGCCTAGTATATTAGGAAACAATGTTTTTACTTCTTTCTAGATGAGATTCAATTTTGATTGTAATAAGGAAAATTCCATTACTGACTTTTTTCTCATTATTGTTGTTTTACTAAGGATTTGGCTCATTTTTCGCATTAATGAAATGACGCAATTATTGGCATCAATTTTCTCCAAATCTATGTGTCGCTTAGGCATACCTAGGGAACAACGAGGTCCCTCAAATTAGGACGCAAATTTATTATATAATTCTGCAATACATGTTTAAATATTGCAAACATCCTTTTAATACTCCTTACTGACTTGGTTACCTTTTGTTTTTATTTTCTTTTGTTTATTCCTATTCCCCAAGCTTGGTTTGTGCATACTGGCATCATCGGCATATCACACCAGATCCAGTGGTCCTCCACCTCCTCCTCCACCAAACGACCCAAGAACAAAGGAAAATCCAAAATTGATGATACGAGTAGTATTAGGAAAGTCAATGCTACCCATGCAGAGAATATTGAAACTTCAGATGGTCGGAGTACTCCGGCACAGAACGATTTGGTCTTACATATGGAATAGAAAATACTGGAGCTACAAGGGGAGCTTGAGCAGGTCCGGAACTTGGCAAACTTTTATCTCACCCTAAATGTTCCCGACATTAACCAACAAAACGCCAAAAACTTGGCACCTCCCCAAAATACAGAAAACCAAAATCCGCAAACCCCTCCTGCACCTCATCAATATGCCACACCTCCTCAAAACCCTAATCCTCCACAAGTACCTACACCTCCATAGCACCATCACCACCCAACTCAGTATCCCCAAACCACCACCTATCATACTCCTCAAAACGCACCACAACCTACCTCTGATCCCAAAACTCAACCAACGACTATCACTATGCCCAGATTCCTGGAATCCATCAAAGCAATCATTTATACGTGGAAACCTTACCCCACACCCCACAACAAAAACTATACATACCTGAATCAGCCGAGAAGGACCTCCTCATAAAGAACATATCGGAAGAACTCAAGGAACTTACTGGCAGAGTTCAAAGTGTCGAAAGGGGTAAAGGCATTGAGGGTTTAAATTATGAAGATTTGTGTATTTAGCCAGATGTAGAACTGCCAGAGGGTTACAAACCTCCTAAGTTCGAAATGTTCGACGGGACTGGAGATCCGAAGGTGCACTTGAGAACGTATTGTGACAAGCTTGTAGGTTTTGTCAAGGATGAAAGAATCTGCATGAAGCAGTTCATGAGGAGCCTCATTGGAGACGCACTGTCTTGGTACATCAGTCAGAACCCAAAGAAATGGGTAAATTGGGTGAGCATGGTGTTGGATTTTATGGACTGGTTCATGTTTAACACGGAAAATGCACCAGGCGTTTTCTACATTCAGAATCTTAAGAAGAAGCCAACAGAAACTTTCCGCGAGTATGTTACTCTGTGGAGGTATGAAGCTGCAAAAGTAAGGCCAGCACTGGAAGAAGAACATATGAATAAGTTCTTTCTCAAAGCTTAGGATCTGAAGTACTACGAGAGACTGATGGTTATCGAAAACCATAAATTTAATGACATCATCAAGTTGGGAGAAATAATAGAAGAAGGGATTAAAAGCGTAAAGGTGACAAATTTTGAAGCACTACAAGCCACAAATAAAGCCTTACAATCAGGAGGTATCTCCAAAAAGAAAGAAGTGGGTGCAGTGATGGTAGCCCAAGATCCAAAATCTCCTCTTACATACCAAACACCCCCACCCACATATCATCTTTCACCTCCCATATACCAACAACCTGATACCATTTACCATACTTATAACAGCCAACCATCATACTACCACTCACCCCCAGCCCGTCAAAACTATCAAAAACCTAGACCAAATTTCGACTGCAGACCACCCAGACAATACACCCCAATTGCTGAACCCATAGACCAACTGTACGAGAGGCTGAAGGCTGCTGGTTATGTCACTCACATTCTCGTTGTTGCTATGGAAAAATCCTCCTAGTGGATTAATCCAAATAAGACATATTCCTATCACTCAGGCATGGTAGCCAAAGCGTCACGGCACAACTTTTTGGCTTGGGCATGAATACACCTTGCACGAGTATCAGAATTGGTCGCCGCCATGGCGTTGTCCTTATGCGGGAGTCCGAAGAATATAAAGTTCTAGATGGCATAAGGAATCTGTTCCTGGATGATGAAGACATGGACTGTAGTGCGATAGTTGAGGAGGAGGAGAAGGAATGCCTTATTATTCAGACAACGGAGGAAGGAGCTATTCTCAAGAATTAGACTGCAGCACCATCAAGGTCCCGCCGAGTTCCTGGGTAGCCTGACAATTAGCATCATTTATTTTGAAAGCTATTTTATGGGCATTTAAGACATTTTCAGTAATTTGTTTTAAACGTTTTTGTTTTGAATAATTGCTCGAATCATTGAACTACATTTGTTTGACGTTTTAATATTATCAATGGATTGTTATTTTAGTATTTCTTATTATCCTTTACATTTTCTCTCTACAGCGTTATTATTACTTACCCTGATGAACCTATGACTATGACATGTAAAGAGATAACGCAACAGAAGGATAGAAATTCAGACGATCCAGAAAAGAATATAATACACGAGGAGATTGTCAGAGAGGTGGAAAACTTTGAAAACAAGCCTAAGTCCAATTTGGATGAGAATGAAATAGTTAATTTGGAAAACTCCAAAAGAGTCAAGGAAACTCGTGTAAGCATTCACCTATCGCCAACAGAGAAACAAGAATACATCCGGCTTTTGAAGGAGTACGAGGATATTTTTGCATGGTCCTCTGATGATATGACCGGATTGATCACGTCTATAGTGGCTCAAAAGCTACCGACCAACCCTATGTGTCTGCCTGTAAAGTAGAAGCTCAAAAAGTTCAACCAGATATGAGTTTGAAAATAAAAGAGTAAGTCACCATGAAGATCAAAGCTAAGGTTCTTAGAGTGGATAAATATCCATCCTGGTTGGCTAACATCGTGCCAGTTCTGAAGAAGGATGGGAGTATGTGTCAATTATCGGGATTTAAACAGAACAAGTCCCAAAGATGATTTTGCGTTGCCCAATATACACATACTGATTGACAACTGTGCCAAGCATAAACTCCAATCCTTTGTGGATTGCTTCGTGGGATATCATCAGATCCGGATGGATAAAGAGGATGCCGAAAAGACAGCCTTTACTACACCATAGGGAGTGTATTGCTACAAAATGATGTTGTTTGGCCTAAATAATGCTAGAGCCACTTATATGAGGGCCATGACAACCATTATCCATGACATGATACATATAGAGATAGAGGTGTATGTGGATATCGTCATCATCAAATCTAAGAGGGGTACAGATCACATAGCATACTTGAGGAAGTTCTTTGATCGACTTCGAAGGTACAATCTGAAACTGAATCCCTCAAAATATGCCTTCGGAGTACCTGCTGGAAAGTTGTTATGGTTCATCGTAGGCTGCCGGGGAATTGAGCTAGACCCGTCAAAGGTCAAAGCCATCCAAGACTTGTCACCTCCAAAGAACAAGAAAGACGTGATGAGTTTCTTAGGACGTCTCAATTACATCAGCCGTTTCATAACACAATCAACTGTGATCTGTGAAACAATTTTCAAAATGTTGAAGAAGGGTGCTACAACAAGTTGGACTGAAGATTGTTAGAAAGCCTTTGACAAAATCAAGGAATATTTGTCCACACCACCAATCCTGGTCCTACTGAAACCTGGGAGACCTCTGCTACTCTATTTATCTGACTAGATGGAGCTTTCGGATGTGTCTTGAGACAACACGATGAGACATGGAGGAAAGAACAGGCCATATACTACCTAAGTAAGAAGTCCACACCCTATGAAGCATGGTATTCTTTTCTGGAACGCACCTGCTGTGCTATGACATGGATAGCACAAAAGTTGAGGCATTACTTCTGTGCCTACACCACATATCTCATATCAAGGATGGATCCGCTAAAATACATCTTCCAGAAACCCATGCCTACAGGGAAGTTAGCAAAATGGAAGATAATCCTGAGTGAGTTCGACATCATCTATGTAACCCATAAAGCAATCAAGGGGCAAGCATTGGCGGATCATCTGACAGAAAATCCTGTAGGTGGAGAATACACTGGAAACGTATTTTCCCGATGAAGAGGTCACATTCGTAGGAGAACATATCACCGAAACATACGATGGTTGGAAATGTTCTTTGATGGGGTTGCAAATTTCAAAGGAGTGGGAATCAGAGCAGTATTGGTATAAGAGGCAGGTCAACATTATCCAGTATCCGCAAAGCTCAGATTTCTTTGCTCGTAATTGGTGATTTAGACCTTTTGGTACATCAGGTTCTAGCAGAATGGGCTACAAAGAATACCAAAATACTATTGTACTTATACTACGTACAAGAATTGATGAATAGATTCACAAAGATAGAGTTCAAACATGTTTCGAGAATCCATAATGAGTTCGCAGATGCATTGGCCTCTCTATCTTCCATGATACAACACCCAGACAAGAATTTCATCGATCCTATCCTAGTAGGGATTCATTATTAGCCAGCTTATTGTTCTCATATTAAAGAAGAAACTGATGGAAATACATGGTTCCATGACATCAAAGAATATTTGGAAAAAGGAGAGTACCCGGAGCACGCAAATCATACTCAGAAATACACACTCAGAAGATTATCCAACCACTTCTTCCAAAGTGGAGGATTTTTGTACAGAATGACTACATATCTAAGGTTATAACGGTGTGTCGACGCCAAGGAAGCATCCAAATTACTCAAAGAGATACATGTCGGAACTTGCGCATCACACATGAATGGATTTGTTTTAGCTAAGAAGTTATTAAGAGCAGGATATTTTTGGATGACTATGGAAACAGATTGCATCAGGTATGTCCAAAAGTGTCATCAATGCCAAGTACATGTGGATATGATACGAGTGCCACCCAATGAACTCAATGCAACAAGTGCACCTTGGCCTTTTTCCGCTTGGGGGATGGATGTCATCGGTCCAATCGAACCCGCCGCTTCAAATGGGCACAGATTCATTCTAGTGGACATAGACTATTTCACAAAATGGGTTGAAGCTGCATCTTACAAGGTTGTAACTAAGAAGGTCATCACAGATTTCGTTAGGGATCGTATTGTTTGTCGATTCGGGGTGCCGGAATCAATCATCACCGACAACGTCGTCAACCTTAACAATGATTTAATGAGGTCCATATGTGAAAACTTCAAGATCAAGCATAAGAATTCCATAGCAAACATGCCGCAAATGAATAGAACTGTGGAAGCCGCCAACAAGAACATCAAGAAGATATTAAGTAAGATGGTAGATAATCACAAACAATTCCACGAGAAATTATAATTTACCTTACTGGGATACCGTACCACGGTTCTCACATCAACTGGTGCAACTCTGTATTTACTGGTCTATGGCACTGAAGTCGTCATTCCCGTCGAAGTAGAAATCCTTTCTTTAAGGATTATACAAGAGGCTGAACTCAGTGATGCAGAATGGATACGAAGTCGCTATAAACAACTGGCTCTCATTGACGGGAAAAGAATGAATGCGGTATGTCACGGTCAACTTTACCATAACGGAATGTCCAGAGCTTTCAACGAAAGAGTTAGGCCCGAACAATTCACACCAAGGCAACTGGTGATGAAACGGATCTTCCCGCATTAAGATGTAGCCAAAGGGAAATTTTCACCCAATTGGCAAGGCCTGTACATGGTTCACAGAGTACTAACAGGGGGAGCGCTCATACTTGCAGAAATGGACGGAGAAGTTTGGCCAAAACCTATAAACTCAGACGCAGTCAAAAGATACTATGTATAGATTGTTTATATTTCTTCATCTGATGTAACTGAACTACGCTTGACCTGATTCCCATTTAAGAGAGGATACATAGGCAGCCCGGTGGGTTCGGTTATGTCACAATAAAGTATTCATTTTTCCATGATCAGGAACTAGGGCAGAATGTTGAGGAGGACCCTCAAAATTCTGAAGCAAGTCCAGCCAACTTCATCATATGCAAAACAGTCAAAGAATTGCTTTTAAACCAGGGAAGAATTTTGAGGAGGACCCTAAAAATTCTGAAGCAAAGAAGTTGTAATGTCTCTAAAGTGTCACAGTCACTGGTCCATCTATATTACTTGATATTGCATACTAACATATTTTTAAAATAACTACATTCATCAAACGCACACATATTTTTCAAAAACTTTATTTTCTATGGTAGCCAGATGTTACCTAGGGTAACTCAAACAGGATCTCAAGATTGGAGCACACGGAAAGCAGAAGACAAAAGCACGAACCAACCTTCCCCCATAAAACTCACATTTTTTCTTTGGACGCAGGCACAGTAAGGGAATAATATCTGCAGACACATCAGCTCACTACCTTCAAGATAGCAAATTATCTATCACAAGCACCTCCAGCTAAGAAATACTCTACTATCACTCATCGTTTTCTTTTCATGAGGCAAAGACATGCCTCCTAACTGCATAAGACTAAGTGCTACCTCTCTTTGCATGAGACTAAGCATTGTCTCCTATTTTTGCATAAGGCTAAGCCCTGCCTCCTCAACTGGATAAGGCTAAGTACTGCCTTTCTTTTGCATGAGACTAAGCATTGTCTCCTAACTGCATAAGGCTAAGCATTGTCTTTCTTTGCATGAGACTAAGCATTGTCTCCTAATTGCATGAGACTAAGAATTGTCTCCTATTTTTGCATGAGGCTAAGCCTTATATCCTCTCCCTACATAAGGCTAAGCATTTCCTTTCTTTGTATGACTAAGCGATGTCTCCTAATTGCATAAGACTAAGCACTGTCTCCTATTTTTGCATGAGGCTAAGCCATGTCTCTTCTCCCTACATAAGGCTAAGCATTTCCTTTCTTTGCATGAGACTAAACGATGTCTCCTAATTGTATGAGACTAAGCACGGTCTCCTATTTTACATGAGGCTAAGCCCTGCCTCCTCAACTGCATAAGGCTAAGCACTGCCTTTCCTTACATCAAGACTAAGAATCGTCTTCTCTTCTTGCATGAGGCTAAGCACTGCCTCCTCAATTGCCTAAGGCTAAGCACTGCCCAAATCATACATAAGACTAAGCTCTAGCTTGTTTTACTTCACATACGACCTAGCATCATATCTTTACATCTCATGAGCTGAAACATCGCCATTTTAGCCAAAGGCATCATACTCATAGCCGGAAGACACCATTCCATGGCCTGAGGATCTCTCAATATTTCACCATCATTATTCAAAGGCGTCATGGTTTAGAGGCACCATTTTCATGGCACGAGGACATCATTTCATGGCCTGTGAATCCCTTATCACATGATTCATGGCCCAGGACGTCATAGTCTAAGGACATCATGCTCACCGTCCAAAGACAACTTTCATAGTCCAAAGGAAATTTGCATCATGTTTAAATTCTTGCAATCATCCATATATACTTGCATGTATCGTGTTTTAAGTTCTGCATCTAATTAAGGAAATAACCATTCTCCTAACGGGAGCAATCTTCACGCCGGTTTCCGTTCAACGTTCACATCCTCCAATTATTTCAAACACAACCAATCACCATCAGTTACCCACTTTTACTTGATAACCTTTCAGATTCACGTTCACGACTTCGGTATAAACTCATATGATATTGTCCTACCCAAAAGAACCCTTTCCAAAGTATACAATCGTTCCTATAACAACTCCATCGGTTCAATTCACATTTGGATCCAGAACTACACAAGGCCTGATTCCCATAACACCAGGGATATGTAGGCAACTCAAGAACCAGGGTTCGGTCTCTATTTTTTTTAAATCACCGTATTTGGTCAAAATCAGTCATCATTTTCTTACCCGATAACTCTTTCATCATTTCTGGGTAAAGAGGGGTAGATGTTGATACCCAATTTTGTCCTCATATTTTTCAAAATACACATGTACTTTTAAAATAGCATATTTGCATCATTATTTTGTTTACAAACCTATACAAGCATTTTCTATAATTTTCCGTATTTTTAGAGCTTTAAATTAATTTTCTTGTATTTAAATTATATATAAATATCTAGTAATTATCCTTTTAAATTATTTTTTGATGACTTAATTACCTAAAATAATTATTTTGCACCTATAATAAATGTTTCAAACATTTATTTCAATCCATATAATTACATTAGCATTTTCTACGCTATTTATCCAATTTTGTAGTAATGGCCTATATTCATACACAATTGCTCTTTATTTTATATTATTTGTGTCAAAATAGCATATTTATATTTTTATGATACAAAGTTATTATTTTAAGCATTTCAGTGCATAAATAATATTTTCATTCATTTTATTAAGTATTTTTTATAAATCATTTTGATAAATTTTTGGGGTATTTAAATAATAGCCCTGTTATGACCAATTTCGGACCACATTAGTGGCCCAAAACCACCAAAACCTATGCCCAGTCCACCCCAACCCAAAACAAAATGGTATCCGCTCCAAATAACCTGCCCCATTCCCCTCTCTATCATGGCCGTTGATCTTGAGTGATTAACGGCCCATAATAATCCAACCCCTTTTAATTACCCCCCTTCACCCAAAACCCTAACCCATTTCCCCTTGCCCAGCCATCTCATTATCCTCTCATCCCTCCACCCGCCTTTGTTAAACCCTAGCCGCGGGAACCCTAATCTTCTCCGATTCCGACTCAAACATGGAATCAATCCATGATTTATTTACCTATTTTGTGATATTATACTATTATACGCATGGCTATGGTGTTACTTAGTTCTTGCCCTATTTTTTGCAAGAACTATTTCTCAAGATCGAGTCTGATCTACTTTGATTCTGCAAAGATCTAGATGATCTTTCATCTATATACACACTATAATGAATGATTCTTGCCTTATTGGTTCGATTCAAAGCCGTCAGTCCCAACTAGGGTTTGATATTTTCCCTTTTCTTAACTTATTTTCAATTGATATTCTTCCCTTTTCTGTGTTTGACTGATATTTTCCTTATTTTCTGTTTAATCTACTGTACTTCCTTATTTTATGTGTTATTTGCCCTAAAACTGACTCTAATTGATTCTCGCATGCTATATTTTACTTATTCTCTTTTTAATCTACTGTACTTCCTTATTCTATGTGTTATTTGCCCTAAAACTTGTGTTATTTGCCCTAAAACTGATTTTAATTGATTCTGGCATGCCATATTTTCCTTATTCTCTGTTTAATCTACTGTGTTTCCCTATTGTATGTGCTAAATCTGCTACTATATAAACCCCTCCCCTAAATCCCCTTGAACAGACTTTGAATCTCCTAATCACTGTTATTATTCTCACTACTCTCCTCTATCACTCACTCACTCACTGTTACACTCGAACACTCTCTAAAACCATTGAATTCTGGGCCTGCTGAAAATCAAGGCCATTAAACGACATCCTCCGGTGCAAGCACTGCTCCGAGCCCACTCTAGAGGCTCTTGTGAACTTTGAAGTATCGGAGACTTGGGTTTTTTTGCTATTACGCTCCTTACTCTTTTGATTATGATACTAGTTAGTGTTTTAAACCCTTGCAATATTCAATTTCTTTCTTTCTTTCTGCATATATGTTTGAATTATATTGGCATGATTTAACTATGATAATTTTAAATACTTTGTTATCATTCTGTGATAATTAAACGTATGAGATAGTTTAATGTTTGTGTTATGCTAATACGCATTCTTCACTATGATTTGCACTTCTATGATTCCTTGTTTCCTGGAATGGGTTCTGTACCATTTAGTATCCGAGCATGTTTAGTTTTGAACTTCAATATAAGTCCTACTGGCATGCTTAACCAGTTGCTCTGTATGCTCAATTTGGAGTATTACTTGAACTCTATCCCTCTATCACTATCCACTCTCCTTATTTTCTATTCTGACATTCTAAATTCCTATTCTTAGCTGATTGAAAGCCAAGTCTATATAGGTTCTATTGTTGGCCTCCCTAGTGCGAGAACTGCTCGGGGTCCAATTGAGGCCCTTGTGAACTCTGACATAGTAGGGCTTGGTCCTAGTCATTCCCTTAACCTCCAAAGTTGTCCCTAATACTTTACTTCCCTGTCATGTACTGTGTGTTTGAGTCTGGTTATTTCAAGTGGTGCGACACTTGGTGTTGTGGTTAATTAAATTTGTTTGGACTCTTCTCTGGGACTTTGGGTTATATATTGAACGTGGCTTTGTTGAAGACCTGGGTATGCTGTGTAAGATATATTGAAGGCCCAACAATGCTGGGTATTTAGTTAATTCTTATGGGCCTATTGTGAGCCCTATTCACTGTTATGTAACCTTGTTACTTTACTCATTAATTGGGCCTATAATAATCCTTGTATAAATAATTGGGGTTGTTAGTAAAAGGGAATGGGGAAAATATTAATATTAATATGCGATGGGTAGATAACATGCCTATAACACTGAATGATGTGCTTTCTATATGTCGTTCATTCTCTATGCACATTGTAGAAGTCCTGCCATTAGGAGAAGCACACACTCACGCTACTTGTCTACTAGCAAAGCATGAGCTCGAATGCTTCAATTACTCTTGTTGCTACATGTTAGAAAACCTACCCATGGGAAATAAATATTGTTGAACTCTCCTTTAATTTGCATTGCTGCATCATATCCACTAGAGATCATGCCTATAGGATTTTAATCATCTCATTTGTTTTTGCATCGCACTGTTCATCTAGAAAATCTGCCTATAAGGTTAAAGTATAACTATAAAATTAGGTTCCAAGTGCTAATCGTTAGAAATCCTGTCTATAGGGTATCACTATTCGCCTTAATAATTGTTAATGATGCCCCTCTCAACATTGTTTGTCGTTCACTTAGGCCACTATCAAAAGTATGAGCAATTTTGGGTCTCTCTCGATAGATGCCATTGTCTTCACTACGTGAATCACCTAGGCGCAACATCTACAAGGCTAATAACTTGGAATCTGCCATTTCAGTAATTAGTATGCAACAACTTTACAATCCCGCCTATGAACAACGTTTTTTCCTGAGACTGCTTGCATGCCTTGATGCCTTATCACATAGAAATCATGTCTATAGGGACTTAAGTTCCTTAATCCTGAACTGCCTAACATGAAAACTTGTTTCGCGTGCATTTGCAGTTTAAGTGTGGAGGCAAACTTGAGCCTTAACTGCCCATATGTGAAGTCCAATGTGTTTTGCATGCCGCTTAGTTATAACATTTATGAGTAGCCTAAGTGAAGTCTAGAACCACCCAAAATAGAGGTCCAATACCTCCTAGAGCATAGGTATTGGACGGGTAGTGCACGCACAAGGTAAAACTAATAATTTAATTAGTGCGCTTTAGGTAACAACTTAAAGATAGTAACTGGGTAGCAGGAGATGATAGTGTGTGCCTATTGAATAATATGAGTAACACCCCATCTCGAGGGAGTTACAAAATATTATTTATGTTGCACGGGGTGATCCTTTAGGCTAAAAAATTTACGACCCCCCTCCCCCCATTTTATTTCCCTTTTATTTGAATCAAGTGTTTGTACTTACCTATTTGAAATCCTTTTTATAATAAAATTCTCAAATTTCGTGCTCTCTATATTTTTTATCTGACTAATTCATATAATTCATGTTCGGCCGGGACCCATAGTTGTGGACCTCGAAGAGTGCCTGACACCTTTTCTTCGAGGTAATTTCGAGCCCTTACCCGATCTTTGGTGATGTAAACTAGTTAAATCATACTCACTTGGAAATAGGTGCCCTAACTCACCTTAAACATTGTTAGGTGGAGGCTCTCCTCTTTTAATATTTCTTTAAAAGAGGTGTCACATGTCGAAACCCGATTTCACGAGAAAAAGGGGCGTGGCAGTATGGAGACTCTGTTGGGGATACTTAGGCTCTTACCGTAACGAATTTGGCTTATATGAATTAGTCTTATTTGATAAACTTGCTTCCTTCTTCTTTTTATTTGCTGCTACATGCACATCCCGTTCCTATTTTCCTTGTCCAATTCATTGTTACATGCACATCCCTCCCCTATTCTCCTTTATTTGAATTCATGGTAATATGAAAATCCCTTCCCCTCTCCACCCTTCCTTGCTCGAATTGGCCAAAATATGCGTACCTTTGTTCCTAGTCATACTTATTTTCTCTAAGCTGCTTTTTATTGGTTTTAAATTACTACATCATGTCTCTCCCACCCCTACTCCCCGCTTACTTTATCATATTCCCTATATTACATGAACTAAGTTCTTCTTGTTTTCCTTTTTACGCCTTTTATGTTTTAATATTGTGCTTATTGCTTTCACATGTTTATCATGCAAATACTAGACAATGTGTTATTTATCTTCGCATAAAGCATGCTCCACATCATATTTCACTCATGCCTAGTTAATACCATAGCGGTGCTTGATGAGTGTCTGCGCTCTTCCAAATTTACCCTTTAATTTAGAAAGGCTTATTTGCGGTAAACTAGTCGATCAGCGGTGCAGTCGACGGTTCCGTGCCTTTCCCTCTCAAGTTGTGCACTTGAGAGTACCAATCTAGACCCTTCTAGAAACCTCGCTCAATATCGACTGTGCATGCATCTTGTCAAACCTAGTGAGGGTTAGAACGTTGTCTGCGTGATAATCCACTAAGATAAGTCTTGTCCAAGTCCCACGGAATTTCTATAACCCCAATGGACACCATCACGTTATGTGCATTATTTGGAGAAAAAATGTTGATATGTTGATCATTAATGTGTAAATAGTCAGATCCGGGGGGAAGGGCTAACTCTATTTGTTTTGCAAAAAATGAGGCACGAAGTCCCCAGGTTCGGCGTGGTTCAAAACATCCCATCTTTGCTGCTTGATTGGTGGAAGAACTTCTCACCTAGTGACAAGAACCATATGAAAAGGGTCCTCAGAAATTTACCCTCTTTATTGGACATTCGACCAAATAATGCATTGATTGAGGCTGCCACTATGTTTTGGGATGAGAAGAGAACTTTCTTCTGCTTTGGTGACATAGAAATGACTCCTCTCATAGAGGAAATATGAGGCTTCACTGGGCTACCATGTGATAGTCCGAGTTTGTTGTACCAGAAAATTGCACTCCCCGAGGTTTCTTGAAAATGATGGGTTTCAAGAAAAATGATGAGTTACTTTGTCTAAAGAAATCATACATACCATTTGAGTTCCTTTATGAACATTATGGGCATTGCAAGTCATAATGCCTTCACCACGATGATCTTGTCGTTACTTCTTTGGGTTGGACAAACCTCCGAGTTTTTGTGTTCATTGGGGATATTGATATTTTCGATGAATGGGGAGAGGATCCAGACTTGCCTAGCCATGGTCAATAGGACTTTAATGGAGGGAATTGAGGACAAACTTACACCATCGTCCCTATAATCTAGGCTGTAATGTATCGGGCTCTAGATAGATGCAAAAAAGGGTATGGGCACTTCGAGGGATGTAATCTGTTGTTGCAGGTATAGTTATTAGAACATTTCCAGAGAGGTGAATATCGTCAAGAGCTTCTGCGACGACCACTAAATGATCACATAGCCTACCATCATCCGAAAAGAATGACATTTATCCTCGATAGGTTTGCGCAACCTGGAAGTGTTGTGAGTTAGGTGCATTTCTTCAGCAACTTGACCGACGAAAGGGTACATTGGATGTTAGAATGGTTCCCTAGCAGCGCGTTCATCATCAGGTCAAGAGAAACCACTCATCTAGTATTTATCGGCTTAATATGAATCTAATCTTATGCTCCTATAAGGGTAATAAGGCAAGCGGGGGAAAGCAGGTTATACCTTGGGTTTCCAACATGGTTCAGTACAAAGCAGACTTTAAGAGGAATGCAATTCCATTCAAATTCGAGGCACAACATGTGTGGAATCAAAAGGTCATTGTGGAAAAAGATACCATCGAGCCAGAAAGGTATCATGCCGGACATGTGTACTTCTACCCATCATGGTTGGTAGATGATATAGAGGGGGATGTCAAGTCAGGGATTAATCTGAGAAATAGAGTTATAGACGACGCTGCTGAAGAATAAGTCAAATATAGGATGTTGCTCAAGAGGGTCTTCGACTCTAAAGCTAGGCATTTGGAACAACACAAAGTGGATATGGAAGCAATCAACGAATAGAAAGAAATTGATACTAAATCAACATAGAGATTGTAATATTTGGAGCAAGGGTTAATGGAGCTTGAGGGGAAGATGAGGAAAAGGCTCTCAGATTGTCAGAATGCAAAAGACAATGAAGGAGGGAATCTAGCAAGGGTTTATCTACTATTGGACATGCGCGACCTGGAGAACTTGATTGATGGAGCCAAGAAGACCAAGCATGGAGAAGGTCCCTCTGGGGCCATGTATATTTGGAAACAATATTTTTACTGCTTTCTACATACGATTAGATTTTGATTGTAATAAGGAAAATTCCATTAGTGACTCTTTTCTCATTATTGTCGTTTTAGTAAGGATTTGGCTCATTTTCACATTAATGAAATGAGGAAATTATTGGCATCAATTTTCTCCAAATCTATGTGTCGATTAGGGCTACCTCGGGCACAACGAGGTCCCTCAAATTAGGACGCGAATTTATTACATAATTATTCAATACATGTTTAAATATCGCAAACATCCTTTTAATACTTCTTACTGACTTTGTTACCTTTTGTTTTTCTTTTCTTTTATTTATTCTCATTCCCCAAGGTTGGTTCGTGCATACTAGCATCATCGACATATCACACCAGATCCAGAGGTCCTCTACCTCCTCCTCCACCAAACAACCCCAAAAACAAAGGAAAAGCCAAAATTGATGATATGAGCGGTATTAGGAAAGACAATGCTACCCATACAGAGAATATTGAAACTTCAGATGGTCGGAGTACTCCGGCATAGAACGATATGGTCTTTCGTCTGGAATAGAAAATACTGGAGCTACAAGGGGAGCTTGATCAAGTCCGGAACTTGTCAAACCTTTCCCTCACCCTAAACATTCCTGAGGTTAACCAACAAAATGCCAAAAACCCGACACCTCCCCAAAACACACAAAACCGAAATCCGCAAAATCCTCCCGCACCCCATCAATACGCCACACATCCTAAAAACCTTAATCCTCCACAAGTACCTACCCCTCCACAGCACCATCACCACCCAACTCATTATACATAAACCACCACCTATCATACTCCTCAAAACGCACCACAACCTACCCCTGATCTCCAAAATTCAACCAACGACCACCATTATGCCCAAATTCCTGGAATCTATCAAAGCCATCCTATATACGTGGAAACCTTACCTCACACCCCATAACATACCCTATACATACCTGGATCCGCCGAGAAGGACCTGTTTATCAAGAACATGGCGGAAGAACTCAAGAAACTTACTGGCAGAGTTCAAAGTGTCGAAGGGGGTAAAGGCATTAAGGTTTAAATTATGAAGATTTGTGTATTCAGGCAGATGTAGAACTGCCAGAGGGTTAGAAACCTCCTAAGTTTGAAATGTTCGAGGGGACTGGAAATTCGAAGGTGCACTTGAGAACGTATTGTGACAAGCTTGTAGGGGTTGGCAAGAATGAAAGAATCTGCATGAAGCAGTTCATGAGGATACTCACTGGAGACGCACTGTCTTGGTACATCAGTCACAAACCAAAGAAATAGGTAAATTGGGTGAGCATGGCTTTGTATTTTATGGACAAGTTCATGTTTAACACGGAAAATGCGCCAGACGTTTTCTACATTCAGAATCTTAAGAAGAAGCCAACAGAAACTTTCCGCGAGTATGCTACTCGGTGGAGGTCTGAAGTTGCAAAAGTAAGGTCAGCATTGGAAGAAGAACATATGAATAAGTTCTTCGTCAGAGCTCAGGATCCGCAGTACTACGAGACACTAATGGTTATCGAAAACCATAAATTTTCTGGCATAATCAAGTTGGGAGAAAGAATAGAAGAAGGGATTAAAAGCGGAGTGGTGACAATTTTTGGAGCACTACAAGCCACAAATAAAGCCTTATAGTCAGGAGGTATCTCTAAAAATAAAAAAGTAGGTGTAGTGATGGTAGCCCAAGGTCCAAAATCTCCTCTTACATCCCAAACACCGCCACCCACATATTAGCCTTCACCTCCTATATACCAACAACCTGCTGCCACTTACCATACTTATAACACCCAACCAGGATACTACCACTCATCACCAGCCTGCCAAAACTATCAAAAACCTAGACCGAATTTCGACTACAAACCACCCAGACAATACACCCCAACTGCTGAACTCATAGACCAAATGTACAAGAGACTGAAGGCTGCCAGTTATTTCACTCCCATTCTCTCGGATCACAGGGGTGAAGGAGTGAATGTGATAGAGATCGATGAAGAATGGGACTGGGAAGGGTCAATTGGACTCATTCGAGAAAGGGATAATCCTAAAACATCTCCAGTCACTCTCACACCTATCATGGTCCAAATTCAGGAACCGATTGAGGTTGAGGTAGCCGCACCAATTCCGTTTGAGGTTGAAGTGACAACACCCTTCGCCGTGATGGTAGCACCCACGCCATAGTTTAAGTCTAATGATATACCTTGGGACTATGTTGTGGAATCAAGAAGGAAAGGCAAAAATGGAAGAGAGAGGTGCAGTGCAAGGCATGACCAGAATTGGTAGGGTTTATACAACCGAGCATTTGGGAGAAACAAGCAAAGAAGCCGCTTCTAAGACGCTTGTCATTGAGACTGGCCCAGATGATCTTTGGAGAAAGGTGCAAGCGAATATTCTGTGGTTGATCATCTTAAACAAACCCCTGCTCAAATATCCATTTTATCACTTCTGTAGAACTCAGAGGTGCATAAGGATGCCTTGATGAAGGTATTGAATGAAGCCTATGTACCCAATAACATCACCACTGGAGAGATGGCCAATATGGTATGGCAAGTGTTCGAAAGACACAAGATCACTTTTCACGAAGACGAACTATTGTCGGAAGGACTGAGTCACAACAGGGCACTGCATATCATAGTGCAGCTTGAGGACAAATTAATTTCTAGGGTCCTCATAGACGGGGTTCAATTATCAACATATGTCCACTAACTACCTTAAAAAGGTTGGGTAAGGGCCTGCATGAGATACGAGCAGGGAGCATGAACGTGAAAGCATTCGATGGGTCCCAAAGGGCCATAATTGGGGAGACTAACCTTAGCCTACAAATGGGCCTGACCTGGTTTGATGTTGGGTTTCAAGTGTTAGATATATCCGCTACATACAATTTGTTTTTAGGATGAACTTGGATACATGCCGATGGGGTAGCTTCTACTCTACATCAGGTTGTGAAGTTCGAATAGAACCATCAGGAAGTAATTATCCATGGGGACGGAAGTAACCCCATTTACACCAATCAAAGTGTTCTAGTTGTCGAGAATAGAAGGAAGTTGGATGGAGAAACATACCATCGCATCGAGCGTGTCAACGCAATTGAGAAGGATAAATAATGGAGTAGTAAGATAGAAAGCATATTGGCATGGGCAGGGTATGAACCTGGTAAGGGTCTCGGTAAGAATCTCCGGGGTAGCACCAAACAAATATAGCTAAAGCATCATGGTACATTTGGGCTTAGGTATGAATACACCTGGCACGAGTATCAGAATTGGTCGCCGCCATGGCGTGGTCCTTATTACCCTCTAGAGCGGTCAGTACCACATTTTAGCCAGTCATTTCATAAAGCCGACATGATGTGGGGGTCCGAAAAAGATGAAGTTCTAGCTGGCATAAGGAATCTGTTCCTGGATGATGAAGACATGGACTGTAGTGCGATAGTTGAGGAGGAGGAGAAGGAAGGCCTTATTATTCAGACAATGGAGAAAGGATCTATTCTCACGAATGGGACTGTTGCACCATCAAGGGCCCGCCGAGATCCTGGGTAGCCTGGCAATTAGCATCATTTATTTTGAAAGCTATTTTATAGGCGTTTAAGACATTTTCAGTATATTGTTTTTAAATGTTTTCGTTTTGAATAATTGCTCGAATAATTGAACTACATTTGTTTGACGTTTTAATATTTATCAATGGATTGTTGTTTTAGTATTTATTATTATCCTTTACATTTTCTCTCTACAGCGTTATTATTACTTACCCTGATGAACCTACGTCTGTGACATGTAATGAGACAACACAACATAAGGATAGTGATTCAGATGATCCGGAAGAGGATATAATACCCGAGGAGATTGTCAGAGAGGTGGAAAATTTTGAAAACAAGCCTGAGTCCAATTTTGGATGAGACTGAAATAGTTAATTTGGGAAACTATGAAATAGTCAAGGAAACTCGTGTAAGCATTCACCTATCGCCTCCAGAGAAACAAGAATACATCTAGTTTTTGAAAGAGTACGAGGATATTTTTGCATGGTCCTATGATGATATGACCGGTTTGAGCACGTTTATAGTGGCTCATAAGCTACCGACCAACCCTATGTGTCCACCTATAAAGCAGAAGCTCAAAAATTTAAGCCAGATATGATTCTGAAAATAAACGAGGACGTCACCTAGAAGATCAAAGCTAAGGTTCTCAGAGTGGTTGAATATCCAACCTGGTTGGCTAACATCATGCCAGTTCAAAAGAATGATGGGAAAGTTAGAGTATATGTCGATTATCGGGATTTAAACAGAGCAAGTCCCAAAGATGATTTCTCGTTCCCCAATATACACATACTGATCGACAAACGTGCCAAGCATGAATCTCCAATCCTTTGTGGATTGCTTCATGGGATATCATCAAATCTGGGTGGATGAAGAGGATGCCAAAAAGACAACCTTTATTACACCATGGGGAGTGTATTGCTACAAAATGATGTCGTTTGGCCTAAAGAATGTTGAATCCACTTATATGAGGGCCATGACAATCATTTTCCATGACATGATACATATAGAGATAGAGGTGTAGGTGGATGACATCATCATCAAATCTAAGAAGGGTACATATCACATAGCAGACTTGAGTAAGTTCTTTCATCGACTTCGAATGTCTAATCTGAAACTGAATCCCACAAAATGTGCCTTCAGAGTCCCTGCTAGAAAGTATTTAGGGTTCATCGTCAACTGCCGGGAAATTGAGCTAGAACCGTCAAAGGTCAAGGCCATCCAAGACTTTCCACCTCTAAAAAACAAGAAAGAAGTGATGAGTTTCTTAGGGCGTCTTAATTACATCAGTCATTTCACAGCACAATCAACTATGATCTGTAAACCAATTTTCAAAATGTTGAAGAAAGATGTTGCAACAAGTTGGACTGAAGAATGTCAGAAAGCCTTTGACAAAATCAAGGAATATTTGTCCACACCACCAGTCCTTGTCCCACCGGAACCTGGGAGACCTCTGCTACTCTATTTATGTATACTAGATGGAGCTTTCAGATGTGTCTTGAAACAACACGATGAGACAGGGAGGAAAGAACATGCCATATACTACCCGAGTAAGAAGTTCACACCCCACAAAGCACGGTATTCTTTGCTAGAACGCACCTGCTGTGGTCTGACATGGATAGCACAAAAGTTGAGGCATTACTTTTGTGCCTACACCACATATCTCATATCAAGGGTGGATCCGCTAAAATACATCTTCCAGAAACCCATGCCTACAAGAAAGTTAGCAAAATGGAAGATAATGCTGAGTGAGTTCGACATCATCTATGTAACCCAGAAAGCAATCAAGGGGCAAGCATTGACGGATCATCTGGCAGAAAATCCTGTAGGTGGAGAATACGAACCACTGGAAACGTATTTTCCCAATGAAGAGGTCACATTCGTAGGAGAAGATATCACCGAAACATACGATGGTTGGAAATGTTCTTCGATGGGGTTGCAAATTTCAAAGGAGTGGGCATTGGAGCAGTATTGGTATCAGAGACAAGTCAACATTATCCACTATCCGCAAAGCTCAAATTTGCAATTCAGGAATTGCTGGTAATTAGTCATTCAGCCCTTTTGGTACATCAGGTTCTAGGAGAATGGGCTACAAAGAATACCAAAATATGGTCGTACTTGTACTACATACAAGAATTGATGAAGAGATTCACAAAGATAGAGTTCAAACATGTTTTGAGAATCCAGAATGAGTTTGCAGATGAATTGGCCACTCTATCTTCCATGATACAACACCCAGACAAGAATTTCATCGATCCTATCCTAGTAGGGATTCATAATTAGCCAGCTTATTGTGCTCATATTGAAGAAGAAACTAATGGGAAACCATGTTTCCATGACATCAAAGAATATTTGGAAAAAGGAGAGTACCCGGAGCACGCAAATCATACTCAGAAATGCACACTCCGAAGATTATCCAGCCACTTCTTCCAAAGCGGAGGGATTTTGTACAGAAGGACTCCAGATCTGGGGTTATTACAATGTGTCGACGCCAAGGAAGCATCCAAATTGCTCGAAGAGATATATGCCGGAACTTGCAGACCATACATGAATGCCTTTGTTTTAGATAAGAAGATATTAAGAACAAGATATTCTTGGATGACTATGGAAATGGACTGCATCAGGTATGTCCAAAAGTGTCATCAATGACAAGTACATGGGGATATGATACGAGTGCCACCTAATGAACTCAATGCAACAAGTGCACCTTGGCCTTTTTCTTCTTGGGGAATGGATGTCATCGGTCCAATCGAACCCGCCGCTTCAAATGGGCAAAGGTTCATTCTAGTAGCCGTAGACAATTTCACAAAATGGGTTGAAGCCGCATCTTACAAGGCTGTAACTAACAAGGTCGTCGCAGATTTCATTATAGATCGTATTGTTTATCGATTTGGGGTGCCGGAATCAATCATCACCGACAACGCCGCCAACCTTAACAGTGATTTAATGAGATCCATGTGTGAATCCTTCAAGATCAAGCATAAGAATTTCATAGCATACAGGCCGCAAATGTTACCCAGGGTAACTCAAACAGGATCTCAAGACTGGAGCACAGGCAAAGCTAAAGACAAAAGCACGAACGAACCTCCCCCCAACAAACTCACAATTTTTCTTTGGACACAGGCACAATAAGGCAATAATATCTAAAGACACATCAGGTCACAAACACCTCCAGCTAAGAAATACTCTACTATCACTCATCGTTTTCTTTGCATGAGGCAAAGCTATGCCTCCTAACTGCAAACGGCTAAGCGCTGCCTCTCTTTGCATGAGACTAAGCATTGTCTCCTATTTCTACATAAGGCTAAACCCTGCCTCCTCAACTGTATAAGGCTAAGCACTGCCTTTCTTTTGCATGAGACTAAGCACTGTCTCCTAATTTCTTTGCATGAGACTAAGCATTGTCTCCTATTTTTGCATGAGGCTAAGCCATGTCTTCTCTCCCTGCATAAGGCTAAGCATTGCCTTTCTTTGAATGAGACTAAGAGATGTCTCCTAACTGCATGAGACTAAGCACTGTCTTTTATTTTTGCATGAGGCTAAGCCCTGTCTCCTCTCCCTGCATAAGTCTAAGCATTGACTTTCTTTGCATGAGACTAAGTGATGTCTCCTAATTGAGTGAGACTAAGAAAGGTATCTTATTTTGCATGAGGCTAAGACCTGCCTCCTCAATTGCATAAGGCTAAGAACTTTCTTTCCTTACATCGAGACTAAGCGTTGTCTCTCCTCTTCTTGCCTGAGGCTAAGCATGGCCTCCCTAATTGCATAAGGCTAAGCACTGCCTTCCCTTGCACCGAGACTAAGCACTTTCTCCCCTAATTGCATCAAGACTAAGCATCATCTCCTCTTCTTGCATGAGGCTAAGCATTGCCTCCTCAATTGCCTAAGGCTAAGCACTGCTCAAATCTTACATAAGACTAAGCTCTGGTTTGTTTTACTTCACATACGACCTAGCATCATATCTTTACATCTCATGGGCTGAAACATCGCCATTTTATCCAAAGGCATCATAGTCCGAAGGCATCATACTCATAGACGGAAGACACCATTCCATGGCCTGAGGATCTCTCAATATTTCACCATCATTATTCAAAGGTGTCATGGTTCAGAGGCACCATCTTCACGGAACGAGGACATAATTTCATGGCCTGTGAATCCCTTATCACATGATTCATGGCCCAGGACATCATGGTCTAAGGACATCATTCTCACCGTCCAAAGACAACTTTCATAGTCCAAAGAAAATTTGCATCATGTTTAAATTCTTGCAATCATCCCTATATACTTGCATGCATTGTGTTTTAAGTTTCGCATGTAATTAAGGAAATAACCATTCTCCTAACGGGAGAAATCTTCACACCGGTTTCCGTTCAATGTTCACATCCTCCAATTATTTCAAACACAACCAATCACCATCAGTTACCCATTTTTACTTGATAACCGTTTTGAGGTACATTCATAACCTTTCAGATTCACGTTCACGACTTCGTATAAACTCATCTGATATTTTCCTACCCAAAAGAACCTTTTCCGAAGTATACGACTGTTCCTATAACAACTCCATCAGTTCAGTTCACCATTGGATCCAGAACTACACCCGACCTGATTCCTGTAACACCAGGTATATGTAGGCAACTCAGGAACCAGGGTTCGGCCTCCATTTTTTTGATTCACCGCATTCAGTCAAAATCGGTCATCATTTTCTTTACCCGATAACTCTTTCATCATTCCCGGGTAAAGAAAGGCAGACGTTGATACCCAATTTTACCCTCATATTTTCCAAAATACATATGTAATTTCAAAATAGCATATTTGCATAATTATTAATTTATAAGCCTATACAAGCATTTTCTATAATTTTCCATAATTTTTAGAGCTTTAAATTAATTTTCTTGTATTCAAATTATATATAAATATCTTGTAATTATCCTTTTAAATTATTTTGTGATGACTTAATTACCTAAAATAATTACTTTGCACCTATAGTATATGTTTCAAACATTTTATTTCATTCCATATAATTACATTATCATTTTTAAGTTATTTATCCAATTTTTCAATAATGGCCTATATTCATACACAATTGCTCTTTATTTTATATTATTTATGTCAAAATAGCATATTAATATTTTTATGATACAAAGTTATTATTTTAAGCATTTCAGTGCATAAATAATATTTTCATTCATTTATTAAGCATTTTTTATAAATCATTTTGATAAATTTATGATATTTTAATAATAGCCCTATTCTAACCAATTTCGGACCACATTAGTGGCCCAAAACCACACAAACCTTAGCCCAGTCCACCCCAGCCCAAAACCAAATGGTAACCCCTCCAAATAACACGCCTCATTCCCCTCACTATCCTGGTCGTTGACCTCGAGTGATCAACGACCCATAATAATCCAACACCTTTTAATTACCCCCCCCCCACCCAAAACCCTAACCCATTTCCCCTTACCCAGCTACCTCATTATCCTCTCATCTCTCCACCCAGCTCTGTTAAACCCTAGCCTCCGTAACCCGAACCTTCTCCGGTTGCGACTCAAACATGGAATCAATCCATGATTTACTTACCTATTTGTGATACTCTACTATTATACGTATGTCTATGGTGTTACTTAATTCTTGCCCTACTTTTGGCAAGAACAATTTCTCAAGATCGAGTCCGATCTACTTTGATTCTGTGAAGATCTGTACGATCTTTCGTCTATATACACACTATAATGGACGATTCTTGCATTATTGGTTCGATTCAAAGTCGTCAGTCCCAACTAGGGTTTGAGATTTTTCCTTTTATTTACTGAATTTTGATTGATATCCTTCCCTTTCCTGTGTTTGACTGATATTTTCCTTATTTTCTAGTTATTCTATTGTACTTCCTTATTTTATTTGTTACTTGCCCTAAAACTGACTCTAATTGATTCTCGCATGCTATATTTTTCTTATTTTTTGTTTAATCTACTGTACTTCCTTATTCTATGTGTTATTTTCCCTAAAACTTATTCTAATTGATTCTGGCATGCCATATTTTCCTTATTCTGTGTGTGGTCTACCGTGTTTCCCTATTTTATGTGTTAAATCTGCTACTACATAAACTCCTCCCCTAAATCCCCTTGAACAAACTTTGGATCTCCTAATCACTGCTATTGTTCTCACTACTCTCCTCTCTCACTCACTATTACAATCGAACACTCTCTAAAACCTCCTCAGGTGCAAGCACTGCTCGGAGCCCACTCTCGAGGCTCTTGTGAACTCTGAAGCATTAGAGACTTGGGGTTTTTGCTATTACGCTCTTTACTCTTTTGATTCTGCTACTAGTTAGTGTTTTAAACCCTTGCAATGTTCAATTTCTTTCTTTCTACATATATGTTTGAATTACATGGGTATGATTTAACTATGATAATGTTCAATACTTTGTTGTCATTCTTTGATAATTAAACGCATGAGATAGTTTACTATTTGTGTTATGATAATACGCACTCTTCACTATGATTTGCACTTATGTGATTCCTTATTTTTTGGAATAGGTTATGTACCATTTAGTATCTGAGCATGTTAAGTTTGAACTTCAATAAAAGTCCATTTTTTATATGAGTCTGACTATTGTGACCACATGCTGTTAAGTTACAAAATTTCTACATATTTTGTTTTGGATACCCCACCAACTCTATGGGAACCATCCTCACTTGAATGAACCTTTTAGTGCTACGTCCTATGTATACTTGATTTCCCTTTGTGTATTAGTCTCAACTCTATGGAATGCTGCTTTAAAGTCCGCTCTAAACATGTTTCATGTTGTCCTGATTTTTAAGGATAAATACTCTATTTTTACCAACTATGACCTTGCCCTTATATTTTCTAGTATGCATTGGTTCATTTACTACCTTATCCTTTCAGTGATCATCATAATGTGTGTGTCCCTCCATCATGTCTAAATGCTGATTAATATGGAATTACGATGTAGACTTAACTTAATTTGGATCTTTATGTCTCAACTAGTTTAACTTCATGCATCTATACATGATAACTTATGTATGACTGCAAACCCGTTTCCTTCTCCTAATTCCTATGATGTTGTCAATGTGGTACTTTGCTATGTATACCTTGCTGAACCTATTGGCCTGATTGACCAGTTGCTCTGTATGCTAAATTTGAAGTATTACTTGATTTCTTCCCCTCTATCACTATCCACGCTCCTTATTTGCTACTCTGATATTCTAAATTCACATTTTGGTCCTAGTCATTCCCTCAACCTCCAAAACCGCCCCTAATACTTTACTTCTCTGTCATGTACTGTGTATCAGAGTTTGGTTGTTTCAAGTGGTGCAACACTTGGTGTTGTGGTTAATTAAATTGGTTTGGACTCTATTATGGGCTTTTGGGTCGTGTATTGAATTTGTCTTTGTTGAAGGCCTGGGTACGCTGTGTAAGAGATACTGAAGGCCCAGTAATGCT
The DNA here is from genome assembly GCA_005239505.1 of Nicotiana paniculata. NCBI lineage: Eukaryota > Viridiplantae > Streptophyta > Magnoliopsida > Solanales > Solanaceae > Nicotiana > Nicotiana paniculata. The sequence goes on from ML352755.1 coordinate 76,866, forward strand.
GGATATTTAGTTATTTTATCTGGGCCTATTGTGGGTCTGTTCACTGTTATGTAATCTTGTTACGTTACTCATTAATTGGGCATGTAATAATCTTTGCATAAACAATTGGGCTTGTTAGTAAAAGAGAATGGGGTATATTTTAATATTAATATGCGATGGTAGATACTATGCTTATAGGACCAAATAATGTGCTTGCTATATGTCGTTCATTCTCTATGCACACTGTAGAAGTCCTGCCATTAGGAGAAGCACACACTCACGCTACTTGTCTACTAGCAAAGCATGAGCTCGAATGCTTCAATTACTCTTGTTGCTACATGTTAGAAAACCTGCCCATAGAAAATAAATATCGTTGAACTCTCCTTTAATTTGCATTGCTGCAGAATATCCGCTAAAGATCATATAGGATTTTAATCATCTAATTTGTTATTGCATTGCACTGTTCACCTAGAAAATTTGCCTATAAGGATAAAGTATAACTATAAAATCAGGTTCCAAGTGCTCATCGTTAGAGATCCTGTCTATAGGGTATCACTATTCGCCTTAATAACTATTAATGATGCCCCTCTCAACATTGTTTATCATTCACTTAGGCCACTATCAAAAGCATGAGTAATTTTGGGTCTCACTCAATAGATGCCACTGTCTTCACTACGTGAATCAGCTAGGCGCAACATCTACAGGGCTAATAACTGGGAAGCTGCCATTTGAAGAATCCGTATGCAACAACTTTACAATCCCGACTATGAACAACGTTGGTTCCTGAGACTGCTTGCATGCCTTATCACATAGAAATCATGTCTATAGGGATTTAAGTTCCTTAATCCTGAACTGCCTAACATGAAAACCTGTTTCGCATGTATTTGATGTTTAAGTGTGGAGGCAAACTTGAGCCTTAACTGCCCATATATGAAGTCCAATGTGTTTTGCATGTCGCTTGGTTCTAACCTTTCTGAGCAGCCTAAGTGAGGTCTAGAACCACCCAAAATAGAGGTCCAATACCTCATGGACCATAGGTGTGGGACGGGTCATGCACGCATAAGGTATGACTTATAAATTGAATTAGTGCGCTTTAGGCAACAACTTAAAGATAGTAATTGGGTAGCAGGAGATAATACTCTGTAGGCGCTGAATAATATGAGTAACACCCCATTTCGAGGGAGTTACAAAATATTATTTATGTTGCACGAGGTGATCCTTTAGGCTAAAAAATTTAGGACCCCCCTCCCCCCATTTTATTTCCCTTTTATTTGAATCAAGTGTTTGTACGCATCTATTCGAAATCCTTTTTATAATAAAATTCTCAAACTTCGTGCTCTCTGTCTTTGTTTATCTGACTAATTCATATAATTCAAGTTTGTTTGGGACTCACAGTTGTGGACCTCGAAGAGTGCTTAACACCTTATTTTCGAGGTAATTTCGAGCCCTTACCCGATCTTTGGTGACGTAAACTAATTAAATCAGAGTCACTTGTAAATAAATGTCCTAACGCACCTTAAAATTGTTAGGTGGCGACTCTCCTTTCTTAATATTTTCTTACAAGAATTATTACACGTCGAAACCCAATTTCGTGAGAAAAAAAGACACACAGCTATCAATTTTCGAACAACAGTACAACACAGCGAAATTCGGTTCAATATGCCCGTTGTCTTGGGTAAACTTCTCGTCGACGGGTAGAAACTATCTACTGTTTTTGCAGAATGTGTTTTAATCAATTGTAATTAAAAATAGAGGATTAAAATCATCAATAAATGAAAAAGAGTTTGGAAGAGATAAAAAGTGGCGGCGGCGAAAGTGGGTTTAACCACTGGGTTGACAACATCAGAGAATCTTTTCTTTCACTTATTTAATTGTTGGATGAAACCAATAAAATAAAATAAAATAAAAGATTGCAAGGGACAAAAAGAGTCAGGTGGGTTATGTCTTGACATTGGTTAATTCAATTTTCAAGTGTAAATCAATACTCAAAGAGGATTTGTTGGTAATTCCCAAACTCCTTAATATTGACTTTGCAATTACTGAACATGGTTGCTTTGACGGGATCAATTCTTTTTCTTTTCTTAATCAAAAATTACTTTGCGTTTTGTATGCCGAACACAACGTCTTCGAAACTTTTGGCGGCTACTTATATTTTCGAGCCAGAGAATGGAATTAATAGACTTAGCACTAAAAAGTTTAAAAAGTTATGGGCTTTATTTTATCACATGTTTAATAAGAATTGTGAAATTTTTATAAATAAAAGAATTTTATATTCTTATACCATATAGTAAATTATATTATCTTTTATATTTAATTTTTAATATAATTACCTTTTATATATTTAATTATTATTTATGTACATTTTAGGAAATTTAATGGTATTAATTAGTCTTCTAATTTAACTTTACCGTATATTCTCACTCCTCCCACGTTTCTCTCTTCAAATCCCACCCCCTCACCCACGTATCAAACCACACCCTATGATTTCCTCTTCAATCACCCACCATTTCCTCTTCTAAAACCAGCGAAAATATGTAACCCCTCCTTTAACGCCTATTTGCAAGTTCTAAAATCAGTCAAAATTTGTACTATTCTTCAAAGTTCGTACATCCATTAATGACCAGCTTCAAAGATTTTCAATGAAGAAGAACAGAGCTTCAAAGAACAGCCCTAAAAAAGTTAAAGAAGAATTGAGTGTTGTTGCAAGCAATTGAGAATTCTCTCTACGTCTCTCTCAATCTCTCAATCTCTCAATCTCTAATTCCAGTAATGTAAAGCAAAGGAAAAGAGTGCAGCAATTCCACTATTGACAGCCATTAAAAAACTTTAAAGCTTTGAATTCGAATTTAGGCTTTCAAAAACTATTATTTGTTTGGATTGGATGTTGTTGCAAACAATTGGGAATATGGTTTGGAGCTTATATCTCAATTTTGAGGGTGTTTTGGTGGAGATTAGACTTGATTTTGGCTGAATTTCATATTGAAAGAAGAAGAAGAAGAAGAAGAAGAAGAAGAAGAAGAAGAAGAAGAAGAAGAAGAAGAAGAAGAAGAAGACGTGATATTTACTATATTTACGAAATTATAGAAAAATTGTACAAAAATTATAGAAATAATGTAAGAAAATTGTAGATAAGCTGTAGATACATTGTGTAATATATAATTAGTTATATGAAATTTATTTTTACTATGTATAAATCAGATATAAAATATACAAAAGACATATTGTATAAATTTTATATAAAATTTGTATTTAAGTTGTATGTTATTGTAGTTATATTAACTTGATAGAAATAATGTGTGAAAGTTGTAGATAAGTTGTGTTATATATAATTAGTTGTATGAAATTTATTTTTACTGTGTATAAATCAAATACAAAATATACAAAAGACATATAGTATAAAATTTGTATTTAAGTTGTATGTTATTGTAGTTATATTAACTTGATAGAAATAATGTGTGAAAGTTGTAGATAAGTTGTGTTATATATAATTAGTTGTATGAAATTTATTTTTACTGTGTATAAATCAAATACAAAATATACAAAAGACATATAGTATAAAATTTGTATTTAAATTATTTGTTATTGTAGTTGTAGTTAACTGCTAGAAATAATGTGTAAAAGTTGTATAATATATAATTAGTTGTATGAAAATTATTTTTACTATGTATAAATCAAATACAAAATATACAAAAAATATATTGTATAAAGTTTGTATTTATGGTACTTAACTATTACGTGATGATTAAATTCACCAAATCTGTATCGATTATTTCTATTTTATTTCGTTTAAGTAGACGTATTCAAAATTAATTTCAGAATTTATTTATTTTTTCTGTAGATTTTTTGTTTTTGTTTTTTCCTTATAGAACTCTGCAACCACCTCAATTTTACTGAGCTATTTTGACTTGACATAAATAGTGCTATAAAGGTTGAACAGTAGTTCATAGTTTGCTAAGCTGACCATCTTAAAATGTATTGTTGTACTACGTATTGAACAATCGAATAGAAACAGTAGCCGATGTTCGCTACTCCTAGAGTGGTGAGCAAAAACTTATTAATCATAATCATATACTTGTAGAATCTAGAGGGGCTCAAAACTTAATGTTTTTCCTTATGCTTTCGATTTTGGAGAGAAGAGGGGAGGGGGAGAGAAAAAAGGAAAATTGTGTAACTAAATTTTTTTATTAAAGGCACAAATAATGGATTGGGAACCTTTTAAGGTGGATTGTATATATTTTGTAAACAAAATTTGTTTATGTCGGTAATTAACTAAACATGAACATTTAGGGTAATAAAGTTTTTAATAGTGTATAGGAATGAAAAAATCTCATTTATAAATGTCTCAAATAAGTCTCAACTTACTAACCTCTGGTCCTTAGCCATAGACTTACCAAAACTAGCCAAGCACATATAAAAATTAAAAAAAACAAATAAATAAGGTTCTTTCTCCTAAAGAATCACATGCAAAAATCTCCTTCCATATTTTTAAGCGTGATTAGCAATATTAGATGCAAGACCGAAAGGAAATTTTATGGATGAGATAGCAAATAAGGTGATGAAATACAAAAAATATATATATACAATATTCCAAAATGTAAGCAAAAAAGAAATTTTTTTAATGTGTATAATTGAAATTCATTAAAAACACATAGATAAGTCAATATATAAAATTTGAGGAAGATTGGAGGTGATTTGGACTGGTTTTGTATCAAAATTCTGTGTCACATGTATCAAACACGTATCACGCATGTATCTCACACACAGGTATACATGTGATACACAATTGATACAAATATGATACATATGTGATACACAAATGATACACAGTGTGATTTGTCATATTAATTCGAATATTCAATTCAAACCATCTCAAAACTTCAACAAATCATCTCAAAACTAAGATTCAAGCTCCTTAAGATGTACCCAATCTATTCTAATAACACTCACTTAAAAGAAAGTAAAAATTTGACATTTTTTGCTACAAATGGCTAATTGACTAATATTAGTAATATTTGGCTAATATTAGTAATATTTTAAGAATTGGCCAATTTTTATAATAATCTACTTATAAATGGACATAGCTGGTAGTTTCCCATAAGAATTTATGATAAATAAATAGTTTCCACCAAAGTGGTCTATTTATTTGAAGTCATTGGAAATTCTTCGAACTTTATACCTGTGAAAAATATTATACATGGATTGAAATTTATGATTAATAGATAGTTTCCAGGAAAGTGGTTTGTTTATTTGTGTCATTGTAATATTCTCAATGCACCTTGTCTAAATTGTCTTTTATAAGTGTATACTAGTGTTAGAGGTTTTCCTTTTGATACTAGTGACGCTAAATTAATTTATGATATAAGATATTATATTTTAACACAAAAGATGAAGTCTAATATCTTGGATTCTCATGTATATATATAAAACAAAAAAAAATAAAAAATAAATAAGGATAATTTGATGTAAGAGGAGGTTTTGTGTCTCTCACCTAAAGGAAGGACACTGCGCATGCCTTGTACTCTTGGATAATAGGGGGGGGGGGGGGGGGNTATCTCTTTCCTAAAGGTGGGGATGCAATGAATGCCTTGGGCTCCTTGATTTTTTAAAAGGGTAGACAATTGCATCTTCCACCAAAAAGAGGGATATAATGGATGTCTTGGACTCTTGGTTTATATACGCCTGCCCATAATTTTATCTAATTTTTGTGTTGTTCGCTTGTACAATTGTTAACAACATGACTACTCAGTTGAATTCTATTGAAACTCTGACTATAGAAACTACAAGAAGTGAAAACAGGATGTTGAAATAGTGTTAGGTATGATGGACCTGAACTTGGCATTGACTGAACAGAAGTCTGTTGAACCTACAACTACTAGCACTGTTGATGAAAAGTCTAAGTATGAGAATGGATGAAGGCTAACAAATTGAGCCTTATGATCATGAAAAGATTCAATTCTGATCACATAAAGGGTGCAATTAAGGATAATGAAAATGCAAAAGATTTCTTGAGTGTTATTGGACAAAAATTCCTTTAACTTGATAAAGCTGAGATAGGTAGCCTGATTGATTCCCTGTCTACCATAAAGTATGACCTTGTAAGTAGTGTACGTGATCATATAATGAAATTGGTTAACATTGCTACCAAACTGAATTATTTAGGTGTAACCATTACCGATGATTTTCTTATTCATCAATTCCTAAGGTCCCTTCCTGAGAAATTTAACCAGCTTAAAACAACCTATAATGCACAAAACGATAAGTGGTGTGTTGATGAGTTTGTTATCATTTGTGTGGTAGAGGAAGGGAGGATCCAAAAGGAAAAAGTTGAGAGAGTCGGGAACCTTGTTAATTCATCTACATTGGCTGATTATCCCCTCTTATAAAAGAAAAGGTGGACCCAAATTTTATAAAAAAAAATATATGGTCAGTCTCATCGTCCAAATAGTAATAGTAATCATACTAATAAGCCTGATAGTAATCAAGGTCAGTCTCATAATCCTCTTGGTCCTCAAGCTGTAATTAAGAAAGGACTCAAGTGCTGAGATTGCAAACAAGCAGGTCATAAGAAATCTGGCTGCAACTAAAAAAGAAACCAAGTAATCTTTTGGCTTTTGTCTGCTTTAAAACTAGTCTTATTCATGTTCCTTTAATATCTTGGTGGTTCGATAGTGGTGCAACTATTCGTGTAACCAATGACTCGCAGGATCTAGTAAGCAGACGGAAGCCAAAAAGAGGATGAAGCCAGTGTTGTTATGGGCAATGTGCTCAAAGCAAAAGTAGAGTTTATAGGGACATCTATTTACCTTTTAAAAATAATTCTGATATTCGTCTAGAAAATACTGTTTTTGTACCGTCTATGAGACGGAAATTAGTTTCAGTTTCACTTTTGGACAAAGTTGGTTGTTCATTTCAACAAAATAATGATATTATTAAAATTTTCTATGATTCACATGTGTTGAATGAAATTTTTTCTGCAATGCATGTTGAAAATTTTGCCCACAAAAGGTCTGCTATGAGTAAAACGTCTTACTTTTTATGGCATAGGCGTCTTCGCCATATTTCTAAAGAAATAATTGAACAATTGGTAAAGAAAAATATTTTACATGTTCTTGATCCAAGAGATTTTAAACTTGTGTGAAATGTGTTAAGGGTTAAATAACCAAGATTAACAGAAATGATTTCACTAGGAGCTCTGAACTGTTAGAAATTATTCATACTGATATTAGTTGACCTTATGTACATACTTTCACCAATCATAAGTATTTTATTACTTTTATTGATGACTTTTTAAGATACTGTTATATATATCTTTTAAAAGAAAAATCTGAAGCTCTAGATAAGTTTAAAATTTACAAGACTGGAGTTGAAAAATAACTTTGGAAGTCCATTAAGATAGTGAGATCTGAGCGAGGTGGTGAGTGCTATGGAGAATATGATGAGTCTGGTCAATGTATGGGGCCTTTTTCTTTATTTTTGCAAGAATGTGAGATATTAACACAATATACAATGCCAGTAACTCCTAGGCAGAATTGTGTGGCTGAAAAACGAAATCGTACTCTCATGGAAATGGTAAGAAGTATGATCAAGGACTAGGCTACCTGAGTCTCTTTGGGATGAAGCTTTAAAAATAACTAGTTATATCTTGAATAGAATTCCTACAAAATTTGTCTTGAAAACTCCCTTTGAACTATGGACAACCCGAAAAACCTAGCTTGAATCATTTTCACATTTGGGGATATCCAGCTGAAGTTCGTATTTATTCACCTACAAAAAAGAAATCGTATCCTAAAACTACTAGTTGTTTATGGGCTATCCTGATCACTCTAAAGGTTTTAGGTTTTTCTGTTCTGGGCATGACACTAAAATCGTTGAGTTTATAAATGCAAAATTTCTTGAGCATGATGTTTGTGATTGTTATCCTTCATGTGGTAAGGAAATTGTATTGAAAGAGAAGGAAGTCATTGTCCATGTACCTGTTGTACATGAAAATGTGGTAAACCGACCTATTCATGAGGGGGAGAATCAAGGGAACAACGGCGTAGATCCCATAGTTCCTGAACAAAATGTACACAATAAACCACTACGTAGGTCACAAAGAGAAAGAAGGTATGACATCTCTGATGATTTTATCTTGTATATGACTGAAAATCTTAGTGATACTGGAGAGCTGACTGATCCTTTATCATATGCTCAAGCTATTTCCTCTCCATTTGTTGATAAATGGCGTGAGGTAATGAAAGATGAAATGCGCTCCATGGAACACAATAGAGTGTGGAAGTTAGTTGAATTGCATGTAAGTTTTAGGCCAATTGGTTGCAAATGGGTGTTTAAAACTAAAAGAGACTCCAAGAGAAACATAGACTGTTATAAAGCAAGGTCGATTGCTAAGGGTTACACTCAGAAAAAAGGTATTGATTATAAAGAAACATTTTCGCCTGTTTCATGTAAGGATGCATTTAGAGTTGTGATGGCTCTTGTGGCTCATTTTGATTTAGAGTTGCACTAGACAGATGTTAAAACTGCTTTCCTGAATATGAGTCTGCTTGAATAAGTTTACATGGTTCAATCTTGAAGGGCTTCAGCTGAAGAAGATGAAAATCAGAAATAGGAGGGGTCTGCCGTCTACAGGTGTAGGGATTTTGAAATTGGGTCTTAGTTCCTCTTTATATAGAGGGAATTAGGGTATATTTTAGAGACGAGGGGATATTGGGCCAATGGGTAGGTTAGGGAAATGGGCTGGCGGGTTTTGGGGTGAGAATTGGCAATTGGGCTACTTTAAACAATTGTGCTCTTAGCCTAGTTTCAACAAAAACTAACCTCTTCTTTTCCCGTCTTTAAATTTTTGCAATGCCACTCTAAGTCAGATTTTAATCTAAAATCTATTTTTTGTGTGGCTGGGTTATTTATTTACTAAAAATTATTTTTTGATTATTTTTTAGAAGTAATTTTTATGTAAGAAAAAAATTAGGTGCTCACATTGAAGACATGGTAAAAGAAGGTGATATATGTATTGGGCATATTAGCACAGAATCTATGTTGGCTGATCCTTTGACTAAAGGACTTAGTCTTGTAGTATTTAATGAACATGCTAAGTATATGGGTATTTTAGAGTCTTTTGATTAGCTTTAGCCAGTGGTAGTTATTTTGTAGCTGCTGACTGAGATATTACTTTTAATAATTTTCAGTTTATGCAAGCTTGTGTTATTTTATATTTGTTATGTTTGTTGACTAACATGATAATTTATTTATTTTTTATTTCCAATTGGATATTGTATAAACTCATAATATCTTTGAGTTTTGCTGCTTGTTGCCTTGATTATCCCGGGTAAGGCACAAGGGAAACCTCCTAAGGTGATATGATTTTAATGTCATTTAATTTGGAGGCTCCTGAGATGATATGGTATTATTATATCACTTGCAGGATTATTTCTTTCTAAGAGGTGTGAATCTATTCACCTTGATTAGAAAGAAAATATGCTTAGCACACATGTTTGATCCATGTTGATGGAAATTCTACCATATGTGGTTGTAAATATAATTCATACTTTAAAATGGTGTAATGCCTGCTACGATTCATTGTTAGTCTTCTCTATTGAGGCTGGATGGATTGTTATATGTGTCATTCTATCCTTGCCTATGCGAGTAATATGGCCACTGTAGGTTCTAAAATCTTTTTTCAAAATGATTTCTTAAAGCTCAAAAGTTTTAAAATTGTTTTCTTGTCCTCAATTAACGTTGGCGTCCAAGTGGGAGAATGTTAGAATTTGGACTTACGTTAATTGGTTATAGCTTGAAAGGGTAGTAACGTGGTCCAAATGGTGGATAAATAAAAGGCCTAATATTAAATATTGTGTGTGTGAATAAGTGAAGCCAATAACTATTGGATTGTGATGGGTAGTCGCTCTTTATAAATGGAGGATAATCCCCCTTTTCCTAGCTATTAGAAAATCCTAGCGTATTCTGCCTCTTGAATACGTGGTAACGATAGACATCCCATCAGCCAAGTTCTTCGGGCTGTGAGAGCGCACTGAATACATGGAGTTTAACAGTACACTTCCTTAGACTCTAACTCAAAATTATGGTATTATATCTATATGATTGTGCCTTAATCTCTACTATCGCTGCGAATTAATAATCTAACATAAACCACCTTCTGCTTTCTCTTTCTTATTTTCCTTTTCAGGTAATGAAGGACATTGCAATTAGAGTGAGTAGTACAGAAGGAAAACTAAGTCATTTAAAACTGGTTTGGTTATAAAAAAAGTCAAATCTAAGGGAGTTGAGTATAATATCGCAAACCACACATTAAAACTAAGTGTTACGAAATTAAAATTGGAGGGTGGTTTCCAAATTATCCGTAAAATATTGTACAACACTGATTCGGGTCAAATGATTTTATGGTCCATTATAAATTTATTTTTAATTTTATGATCCAATCTATTTTGTTTACACATGAAAAATTATTTTTACACATAAGACATCTATACGTGAGAGATCTAAAATAGATATTTTCTTAATTTCAATATTGTAAAAGTCCATGGAGGCCTAAAAGCCCCACAATTCGCTTAGGCGTCATCTGCTTATCCAGATTTGAGAAATAATCTGAGTGTAAAATTTGATACTATATTATAGTGCGTCAACATTTCATTTTCGACTAAGCAATAGTACATTTTTCATGGCATTTATGATATTGTATTACCAAATTCAATATTGGATAGCATATACATACGGGGATTAACTCTATATATGTCATTTTAATTTGATGAATCAATGAACATTCACAAAAAACACATGCATTCAATAATTATTGTGATTATTAATTCATATATTACGATTCTTACTTTATAATTATCTGCATGCATAACCTCTCCGGTCTATAATAAGTGATTATTTAATTTTTTTTTGTGGACCAAAATAAAGAATTTTTTCAGATTTCAAGAATAAATTAATTATTTTATTCCTACATTGCTCTTGGAGTAAATAGTGTTGGAATATGTGTTAAGAATATTTATGTGAAAAAATAATAAAAATTAATATGATCAATTTTATTCCTAATTAATATTAAAAGTGATATTTTTTAATTTGTATAAAAACAGTTAAACGAGAAAGAGTAGTGAACCAACCCACCTTTAATGTGAATTGGAACTTCAAAAAATGATTGACTTGTGATTCAGAGGAGAAAATCTAGATAAGCCAGCTCAATGTGCAAGGTTTTTCTCGCGGCAGCCTTCAAGATACCATGGTTAACAAGTCAGTCGAGGAAGAACAATCTCCCCCAGCAATATCGATCCTCCTTAATTTAATTAGAATCGAAAACTGCGGAGAGATTTTAACTGGCCTAGCCTAATCAATTCCAGCACAATTTATCCTTTTGGAGCTGACGTAACAAACTATGCGAGCCTCCCAACGAAGCCAACATAAATCCGATCTCAACCGGATCTAGTTGAACACATAATTGCACATAATTTTCAATATTTTTGGTCTGATAATTTCTCACTCTTTCCAAAGCTTTAGATATGCTTTTAATTTACTGTTTGCGTCAGGAAATCTTCAAAAGCATTTATAAGTTGAATATTTTAATGTGGAAAATATCATCAGTAACGTGGAAAATATACGGGAAGGGGATCACCTCCATTTAATATTCATTTGAAGTCTTTAATGTTCAATGCATGTATGTATAGTAGATGGTGGATTCAACTTGCATGTGCGCAAGGATCATTACAGGAAAAATTGTTCCACAAAATTTTATTCTATTTTTAGGGATCAAAACTAAAATCATCACTAATTAATGATGGAAAGATCTTATTCATCTAACTACACAACTGCGATGCATTAACACTTTCTTTGCTGAAGGTTGTTGGGTTTTTCGAGAGGGGTGGGAAAGAGTATTGGAGTTTATATATTGAAGCAACAACGATTTTATGTTTTACATTATTACGGTTAATAGACATGTACTCCCTCCGGTCCACAATAAGTGATTAATTTATTTTTTTATTTTGGTCCAAAATAAATATTCATTTATATAATCAAGAAAGAATTTAATTTGTTTTACAAAATTACCCTTATGTATATATTTCTAAAAAGTATTCTTACTCCTCACATTAAATATTTATTAAGGGTAGTTTAGTCATACTAGGTCAGTGATTTCAAATCCAGAGGTTAATCGTACTCTGGCAACTTTACGTAAGGCAGAGTTTGGTTTTTTTGGGGTGATAGTGGAAAAGTTGACAGATAAGTCACCCTTACTGCCACTCTACAGAACCGTACATGAGATTTTCACCTCNTGTATAGAATTTAATATTTTCTTAATTGGCGTGCCAAAAGCAAATTGGTCACTTATTGTGCACCGGAGGGAGTATATCATAATTAACCCTCTGCCTCGAGTAGAGGCGGACCTAGCTTGGAGGTAGAGGGGTCACCGAAATCCGTTAGCCTCGGCAAAAATACTGAAATAATATTTTATATACATTTGTACATACACTGGGCACCCCTCAAATAATTTACCTTGCCCCTTAAGTAATAAAAGCCGGACATAAGTGTTAGTTTTGTAGCTTGCTCAAGTGCATCAGTTAGTTGATGGACCCAGGTTCGAAACTTAGCTCCTGCACCTCACTCATCCCCTTTTCTTTTTTAATTCAACGATTGTTTACTTAGTACTAATCTACTGCTTTTTTTTGTTTTATCTTTTCTGATTTCTTTAATGTTTGTACCAAATACTCAACCTAAATTTTTAACCTTTTTAAAAACCCCTCGCTCACCCCTTATGTTTAAAAACAAAAATTCTTTTTCAATTGATTGTTTTAACTTTTTTCTGCATTTGCTGAACTCTCACTGTGCGTATTACCAACGGTGACTCAACTTGAGATTCTTCTTCAGCTGAAACATACCCTTAGTAAGTTTTTTTCTTCTTTTGAAGATATTAACTTAGCAAAATAATTTGCTATCAAAATTTTTGCTTTCTACAAAGAGCCGAGTTAAAAGAGAAAGCCAAATTAATGTCATAGCTCGTAGGCATTTGAAAATTGAGTGCTAATGTTATTTTGAAATATTCTTTCAGTGAAGTATTTGTCTTCAAACAAAATTATGTTTGGAAATTAGTATGAAAGCAGAACTTCGAATTAAATATCTTTTAGGACTAGGGTGAAATTTCGAACTTGTTTAATTTAATTAATACTTGTTCCCATAATAGTTAGGTTAAGTAATAAGCCTTAAAATCTTATTATAACTTAAACATTGGAACTGTTTTATTAACAAATTAATAAGCATTAAAATCTTATTATAACTAGAACATTGGAACTGTTTTTATTAAAAGTGTATAGTATAATAATATTCATTTCTTACATATGAATTTTGGTCTTGGGATAACTTTGTTGTCCACTTCGTAACAATATGGTATTTACAAATATAAGTAATGATATTTAATAAAATTAAAGTTTGTATTTGTTGATAATTTATCATACTCATTAAGTTTTTGAAGAGTTGTGCGCCGAACTTTGTCGCCAGTAACAGCGGCGGAGCCACCTTATTTGACACCCCTTTAGAGGAAAAAATACATTGTGTACAAGTAAAAAAATAATTATATATATTTATACTAGTGCATAATATAATAGTGCCTCCGTAATGCTTAAATTCTGGGTCCGCCTCTAGTCTCGAGCACGGTTTTTATCTGAAACAGATAGTATCAAACTATCACTTGCTTTAGTTGTCTTTTTAAAGAAATTGAAAATGAAATTTCTTAAGTTTGATAACAACATATTTGAGTTCAATGAAATACAAATATAAAAAGTTTCACAACAAGGGGGAAAAAATAAAAGAGAAAAGCGATATAGTTATCTGCAGGCAGCCCCTTAATGTTGAACTGATCAAAGGCACATTTTGAGCTTATATACTTTAAGCGTCTAATAGGTAACAAGCTCAGTTGAGATGTCTATGTTTTATCTTAAATATAGAATATCATCTATCATGTCAACATAATACATATTATCATAATAACAAGTGATGCAAATATATATAATTAAAAAAAGCAAGTCATTTAATTTGCTGTCTGAGATATAAACTACTACTAATCTATATAGGCACAACTTCTTGGGTTTTTTGTTCAAAATTGTGGTGAACGAGAAATGGAGGGAAAAAATAAAAAAAATTGATTTTTCCTCCCTTACAAAAGGAATATTGTTCCATATGGGATGAGGAAAGCTCATTTGTTGAGTATATATATGATTACATTTTTTCTAGCTCTTGAAGAGTCGACAAGAAGGCAAGCATCGTGCCGTCGTCGTAGCTCGGCGCTTTAATCCAAATCAGTCATTTTTGTAACGGTAATTTAAAGTTTCCTTCCGATTTTATTTTCCCGTTATATTTTTCCCTCAGCTAATTCCTTACGAAAATCATGAGTTCTCCTTCTTTCTTCTACATTTTTTAAACTAAAAGAAAGCAACATTAAGTGTGGTTTGCTACTGATTATTTTGTGTTCGCTGAAATAGTGGGGTTTGAAGTACCGCTGTGAAGTCACTGGGCTCGGATTAATTTTTGTCTTTTTTATATTTCTGATTTTATATTATTTTTTTTCTCCAAAATTATTTTACAAGTACAGTATACTAACGCAATTAATATTATATATAGGCACAACTAATCTGAGACATATACGACCCTTGGCCTATGATGTTCTTTTAATACAGGAAAAATGAAGATAGGCACCACTAAGAAATCCTATTTCATTTGTTTCCTTTCTGTTGCAAAATGTTACTGCAAAGAACATCATAGGCCAAGGAGGAAATGAGTTGGAAGAGGAGGTTAAAAGATCAGAATTTCCAGATGGTTTTCTTTTTGGAACATCAACTTCTGCCTATCAAGTATGCACATCTCTGACTTTTAATTAATTAACTGTCTCTGGTCTCATATATAACATCCTTAGTATATGAATATATATAGATCGAAGGAGCATATATTGAAGATGGCAGAAGTCTTAGCAACTGGGATGTTTTTTCTCATACCAATGGTATAATCTTCGCCTACATCCGCCCGTATACCTAGACTTTAGGAGTAAAATAATATAATGCCACGATATACTTTGTCAAATTATACAGTATCCAGGTACGTCCTTTTCTTTGATTTCCGTCTAAGACGGGTTTTAAAACGTATTTGGGTGCCAACGCTGAGTTGATTGTGATTTCTGAGTCTTCTCAACTTGTAGTTCCTCAATTCTTTCACGACAGTTTTATGCGATCCAAACTAGAGTTATCCATCTAAAATCAATTCCTCTCTCATTCTCTTTTACTAAAGTCTAGTATGTACTATTATTTGTGAGATTATATTGATACCTATTATATATTACTCTCTTCGTCCCAATTAATTTATCTGATATACTTGTGACATACGAATTTTTATGGATTAAAGTCGGACAAATTCCTAAATTTAAGAAGTGGTTAGCTTAAATCAAGTTCAATTATTTAAGTTCAACATGGATTTAAATTAAAATCTGATTTTATAAAGGCTCGCTTATTTAATTGGACTTCAAAAGATAAGCGATCTTTTCACTAGTCCGAAGTCCAAATGGCTAAAATTACATCTTAAAGCCCAAACAAATGTCACATGTCAAATTACGTGGTGTCAAGTCAAAAAAAATGGTCAATAAAATCTTGCCACGTATCAAGTGATATGTCAAGTTAATCGGCCAATAAAAATATGCCAAGTGTAACTAAATGAGATAGGTTCATAATTCAAATGGACCAATCAAATTATAGCAAAAGCTTTTGGCTTTATCACAACTCTCCTATTCTACCATTATAAATAGAGCTCCCATAAGGCTAAAAGAAACACTGAGAGAAAAACATCAAACAAGTTGGAGAACAGATGGAGAAGCTCCAAGGAAGCGTCTAAAGTCTTCTTCGCAATTTCGTTCGTAAATAAACTCAACAACGAAGTACAAGTCAAGAATCCAAGAGGCGGTTCCAAATCTTCCGTTCGTGATAGCTAAATCTCAAATCATTGTTCGTGATAGATCCCATCCTTTCAAGAACAAGCTAATAGCCCTCGAAGCGACATTTGTGAGGAGAAGAATCAGAGGACGTCATTTGCAGATCTAGTGACATTTTGGATATTGCAACCCAAGTCGACTCTTCACATTACATTTTGTAATTTGTACTCTTTTTCTTATCTTGAATATTACAGACTCGACATTTGTTATTACAAGTTTTTGGCATGCCCAGTGGGACCTCTCTACCTCTCATCTCTTTTCCTCAAAGTTCAAGAATGCTGAAATGGCTCCTAAGAAAGTTATCTCCAAATCTGCTTCTATTAAGGCTGCTAATTCAAAGTTCTCCTTCGGCATGGAAAGCGTGCTCGAAGCAACTATGGGAAGCTTATAACCTATTACTGCTGGAACAACAAACATTTCAAATGCCATCTGCATCAGTTCCTATCTTTATTTTCGATCCTCAAAGGGCGCAAGATCCTTTTCAACTGAATTGGAAGAAGGAGAAAACATTGCTGAAATTGTTTAAAAGACATTGACTCTACTTAGCCCGTCTAGATCTAAGAATCTCATCACATAAGATGATGATGATATCTTGATAACTGGATCTTCCCCAATCACTCCACGTGAGTTGTTCCTCTCAAAGTATAGTGTAAGAGAAAATCCATGCTTTGCTCCACCATCTACGATGGTTAACCAAGTAATGGTGACTAACAATTCAACTGTTAAAGAGCAACTCGTAAATATAACAAAGGCCATTGAAGGGTTAACGAAGCATATGCAAGACCAAGATAACCAAATTGTCAAGCTGACAGATAGATTTGAAAGCATGATGGACGGATATTCAAGTCATGCACTTGGAAAGCTCCCTATAATGCAATATAAAGGAGACTCATCTGCAAGGCAAACAATGACGCCTAAGGAACTTCAGATTTCATTTGACGCGATAATTCCCATTGACCAGTTGAAAGACTTTATTATGGGAACCATCAAAGAAAAGTATGATGTTGCTGCCAAATCTTCTCTCGCATATGCGAATCCATACGCCTCAAGAATTGATAGTTTGAAGATGCCTGCAGGTTACCGACCTCCAAAGTTTCAACAATTCGATGGTAAAGGAAATCCAAAGAAACACATTTCACACTTCGTCAAAAATTTTAATAATATTGGAACCTATGAAGATTATCTTGTCAAGCAATTCATTTTCTCTTTAAAAGGAAATGCTTTTGATCGGTATACTGATGCCGATTCCATCGATAGCTGGGAGCAACTTGAACTTGAATTCCTCAGTCGCACTGTCACAAACACGCATCAATGGAAGGATAAACCGGTCGAACCACAACTCAATGTAGTAGGTGACAATTCATTAATCAGTGGAGAAATGCAAGCCTCAACTACAAAGACAGACTTAGTGAAGCTTCTTGAATATAAATGTGTATCCAGGGAATGCATTGGGAACTTCAATATATCCTCCAGGTATCAAGTCTAAGTCCTTTGAAGAATTGGCTACACGTGCTCATGATATGGAGTTAAGCGTGTCTTCAAGTGGAAATCATGGACCGCCTATTTATAAACCTCGCAAAGGGAGATATAAACAAGAAGTAAAGAAAGGGGCCAAGTTTGTGATGAAGTCCGAGAGCAAAGAATCAATGAATGTTAATGCATCGCCTTTAAAATTTACTATAAAAATGAGTAGGAATCAAAGCGCGAAGACGACATCCTTATAGGATAAAGCCAGCCGAAAGTTAACATTGAAGGAAATGCAAGCGAAGGAATATCATTCTTGGAATATGATGTTCCAACAATTTTTGAAGAACTCCTTGAGTTGAACTCATTGAGTTACTTGAAATGAAGGGTCCAAAAAAAGATGGAAGGAATAATTATCCAAATTATTGCAAGTAATATCGGTTAATTGGCCACCCTATTGAAAAGTGCGTTATCTTCAAGGAGAAAGTTATGGACTTGGCCGCTGAAGGAAAAATCTTGCTCGAGGATGAGAAGGAAATTTTGCTCAAGTCTCTGTCACTTTTGGTTCACTCGATCCCATTGTCCTTTGCAATTTTATCGAAGTACATGAATGTGATGACATCCAATATGCATCATCACCAAATATGATTAAATTTGGTGACTTTGAACCTATCTATGTGAGCAAACCATTGCTTCTCTCTATAGTGAATAAAGTAATAGTGGAGGAAAGATCTCAAGAGGAAAGTGGACCACGTGGTGGTCAAACTAATGATGAAGATTGGATTCTTGTGACTCGGCCGGAGACGCTGCAAGACAAATTCAGAGAAGGAATCAAATAAACAATTGACTAGGGGAAGAATGGTGAAAATACGTATGAAGAAAATGATAAAGAAGAATTGGAAGAAAACACAACTGGAGGAGAATCACTATCATAGGCTACGTCGTCCAGTGACATTGGATGAATTCCTGCCTAGATGGTTACGCTCGCAAGCTTCATATGAATATGTCAAGGGCTCATGTTGTAAGGTAGATGAAGAAGAAAAAAACAAGGAAGATTCATCGTTGTTTCCACCTCGCTTGTCCAAAAAACTCATTGAGAATCTCTGAAGAAGTGGGCATTTGTGATGCAAAAATCACATTTACTAATGATGATCTTTTGCTTGGTGAAACACACCATAATCGTCCCATGTTTATGGTTGGTTTTGTGCATGAGATAAGAATAAGTAGAATTTTTATTGATGATCGGTTTGTCGTCAATATCCTCCCAATTCGTACTGTCAAAGAGCTTGGCATACCGATGGATGAACTAGGTAAAAGTCGTTTGATGATTCAAGGGTTCAATCAATGGGGGAAAAGAGCTATAGAGGCTATCAAATTGGAAATAAATATGGGAGATATGTGTTCGAGTACATGGATGCACGTGATTGATGCAAATACCTCATATAATATCTTGTTAAGAAGGCCATGGATACACGTGAACAAAGTGGTTTCATTCACCTATCATCAATGCTTGAAGTAATGTGAAGATGAGGTCGAAAAGAAGATAATTGCTGATGATAAGCCCTTTACCGAGGCTGAATCATACTTTGCCAATACAAAATTCTACTTAAAGAATTATGTCTCAAAGGAGGTTAAGTTTAATGATGTGATGTTGACGAAAAGTGCTGCAAAGAAGGTTGATGTCACAACTAGCAAGTCAATGATTACGGTTGAAAAATATCAGGTTCTTTATGATAGGAACAAGATGAATGAGGCATCTTCAAGTGAGAAAGTGACTCCTTTTCTTTGCTATGTCCCAATGGAAAGAAAGGTTGAAGATCCATCTTTCGAATTACAAGGTAATGTGTTAGGAGACTTGACCCTTCCTATCAAGAGAATTGATGAACTAAGCCATCTACAAAGTTGCTTAAAAGGTTTGTAAATTATCAAACCACAATTCACTTCTAAATCTAGCACTTCCTGCAAAACATATAGATGAGGGATTTGACCCAAATGCCTACAAGTTGTTAGCAAAAGCTGGATATGATCCCAATGAATCATTCAAGTTGGGAAAGCTCCCACCTGAATCTTCAAACCCTACTCAAAAGATAATGATGGAGAAAATGTACCAACTGAAGCAATTACGTGAATGTTTGGGGTACAAACAACCCCCACCAATTCGTATCTCCATTAAAAGGGCAAGTTGTAACTACATTACTACTGAAGAAGTATCTACGACACTTAATGAGAAGACTTCTATGTTTTATCGACTTACAAAACCAAGGACACCGGTCTTTGATAGGTTGGGACCACTGAAGAAGGAAAACAAGCATCATGAAAGTAATAGAAGGATTGGAGCACCTAACTTCCCTAAAAAAGAGATATTGACCATAGACTGCCCAAGTCTGATTTCTTCTAGAATGAATCTATAGACAAACCTTGTAGATTCCTGCATAGAGGTCTTCAAAGAAAAGGATCATACTATAGTACACACAAAATAAAGGGAGGAAGATGAAGAAAATGTGGGTTCATCATATCATATCACCATTCATGACAAACAAAATGCTTCATCCTATATGGAGGTTGAGGAAAAGTGCCTTGATATTCATTTATGTCATCACATATCTTTCAATGATGGTGATACTCAAGAGGATGAAGAAGCTAAAGATGCACCGCCCGATCTTGCAGAAGGGGTGAAGACAACGGTTGATGCACTAAAAGAAGTTAATCTTGGAGCTGTTGAAAATCCAAGGCCCACATATGTAAGTGTCTCTCTAACTGGTGATGAAGAGAGAAAATATATTGAGCTACTTAAGGAGTTCAAAGATGTATTTTCTTGTAACTACAAAGAGATGCCAGGTTTATACCCCAAGGTTCTTTTTATCATCTTGCTGTCAAATGAGGTTCTCGTCCCATGAAGCTATCCAGGAAAGTTCTGGAAAGTTCCTCAGTTTTATTGTAAGAAATCGAGGGATCAAAATTGATCAAGCTAAGGTAGATGCTATCTTGAAAATGCCTGAGCCTAGAGATATTCATGAGTTGAAAATCCTACAAAGTAAGTTGGCCTACCTTAGAAGATTTATTTCGAATCTAGCTGGAAGATATCAATCATTTAAACGCATAATGAAAAAGGTATTCCTTTGAAGGGATAAAACATGTAGAAATTCTTTAGAAATCATTAAGTCCTATCTGATGAAGCCTCCAGTACTGGAAACCCTTGTACCTGGAAAACCGTTAATACTATATATTTCAACACAGGAAAGGTTGGTAGGAACACTTTTGGCTCAAGGAAATGATGAAGGCAGAGAAAATGCACTTTATTACTTGAGTAGGACGATGACGCGAAATGAGCTAAAGTATTTGCCTATCGAGAAGTTATGTTTGGCACTTGTATTCTCAATTCAGAAGCTGAAGCATTACTTCCAAGCTCACATTGTGCGACTCGTCGCAAAGGCTAATCCTATCAAAGTTTGCCATGCCTAAACCTGTCCTAAGTGATCGATTAGAGAAGTGGTATCTCTAGTTTCAACAATTTGAAATTTTATATGTTCCTCAAAGGAGGTAAAAGTACAAGCAATAGCACGCTTCCTAGCCGACCATCCAATTCCAGATGATTGGGAGTTGTCCGATGAATTGCTTGATGAAGATGCAATATTCATAAAAATTCAACCTCCCTGGAAGATGTATTTTGATGGTGCTCCACATCGTGAATAAGCCGGTGCTGGAATAGTCTTTGTCATATCTCAAAGGGAGTTTTTCCCATATTCCTTCACTTTGACACAATGTTGCTCCAATAATATTGCTGAATATGGGCTTGAAATGGCTTTGAATATGAAACAATTGCATCTACAAGTTATTGGAGGCTCCAAGCTGGTGATCAATCAACTTTTAGGAAGCTATGAGGTTAAAAAGCTAGAGTTGTTTCCATATCACAAATACGCTCAGAGCTTGGTAGGTTGTCTTGGAGAGATAACTATTCAACATATTCTAAGAAAGGAAAATAAGAGAGATGATACATTAGTAGCCTTAGCTTCTTCATTAGCTTTGCCTGATCAAACATAAGTCACCGTTTGCCAAAGATGGGTGGTTCTCCCACCAAATTATTTTGAAGAAGAAGAAACCAAAATTAAGCATGTCGTTACCATTTTTAGGCTGAAATTGAAGATTGGCGACAACCAATAAGTTATTCTCTTTCTTACGGAATATTACTAGAAAATACCTGAAGGAAGATGGAGATCCGAAGGAGAGCCTCTTGTTTACTGTATTACAAAGATACACTCCACAGAGATCATTTTACGGAGTGATCTTATGTTGTTTGGGTGTAGATAAATCTGTTCAAGCCATGCAAGAAGCACATTCCGGAGTATGTGGTGCGCATCAATCTGGGCCTAAAATTCATTTTCACATAAAAATAATGGCCAACCATGGTGAAGGATTTCTTTGATTATTCGTGAAGGTGTAAAGCTTGCCAATTCCATGTTCACTTTATACATCAACCACTTGAAATGTTGCACCCAACTATTGCTTCATGGGTGTTTGATGGTTGGGGTCTAGATGTTGTTGGACCACTACCAAAATCTTCTGGTGGACATTTTTACTTTTTGGCTGTAACTAATTACTTCTTGAAGTAGGCCGAAGCCGTTTCTCTTAAAGAATTAAAGAAGGAAAATTTGGAAAATTTCATCCGAGTCAATATTATTTATCATTTGGAATTCCTCGATATATATTTACGGACAATGGCTAGCCATTTCCTAACAAGTTGATGAACAAAATATGTTATCCTTTTGGATTCAAGAAACACAATTCTTCCATATATTATGCTGCTGCCAATGGTCTAGCTGAAGCATTTAACAAGATGCTCTGCAATTTTTTGAAAAAAGTCATCTTTAAGTCCAAGAGAGATTGGCATGAAAGAATGGAAGAATCTCTTTGGCCATACCCGACCACATATCGCACACCAACGCGAGTGACTCCCTATTCGCTTGTGTATAGAGTTGAAGTAGTCCTTCCACTTGAGTGTCAGATTCCATCATTACGGCTCACCATTCAAGGATTTACTGATGAAGAAAAAGCTCATTTGCGCCTTGAAGAGTTGGAAGCTCTTAATGAGAAGAGACTAGAGGCTCAATAAAGCCTCGAATGTTATCAAGCCGGGCTATCTCGTTCTTTCAACAAGAAAGTTCGCCTTAGATCCTTCTAAGTAGGTGATCAAGTTCTTGTGGTAAGAAGACCTATTAATACTTCTCGTCGATCGGGAAACAAGTTTTCTGCCAAATGGGATGGACAATATGTGGTACAGGAGGTGTATTCAAGTGTCTCTTACAAACTTGTTGACTCAGAAGGTCTGCAGATTGGTCCCATCAATGGAAAATTCATAAAGAGGTACTATCCGTAAAAAAGAGAAGAAAAAGGCAAATCTCTCCTTAACGCACGAGCCTAAAATGTATGTTGCTACACTCATGGCTCGCATGAGTCTAAACTGTGTACGGACCACACAAAAAAAGTCCGCTAGGTTAAAAACCTCGAAAGAGGTGGCCTAAGTAAAAGATAGAACCGAAAAAAGTTTGCTAGGATGAAAACCTCGTGAGAGGCGGCCTAGGCCAAAAAAAAGAAAAAAAAATCATCTTTTTGAACGACGTTATGACTTGATCCTCTTCACCGAGGTACGTAGGCAACTTAGAGCCTTAATCTGAGTTCAGTCACATGAGTCAAAAAAATATTGGCTTTGAACTATATTATGAATTGATCCCCTTCACCGAGGTACGTAGGCAGCTTAGAGTCTTATTCTAAGTTCAGTCGTGTGAGTTTAAAAAAAGGGGGCATGACTTGATACGAATATCAAAATTAAAATTGAGATCATCACATTGGTGTCTTGAAATCAAATGCGTACATTATAGAAAAAAATAAGACAACCTACATTAAACCAGGAAAGGCTGTTCATTGATTCAATATTACAAAAGGTCTGATACATCAATGTAAAAGATTTTGAAAATATTCACACATCATCTAATTCATAAAAGTAATTGACGCGAAGAATTGCCTCATTTCTTCAGAGGAGGAGGATGCCACAAAAGTTTCGCATTGAATCCAATGTGAACTATGGCATGATTATGGAACTTGTAGTTTGAGTTCTGGAGCTCAAGCAATGCATGATTTGAAACTTCATCAGATCCAGAGGGTGTTATGCCTAGAAATTTCTATATGCATGTGAATCTGAAGGTTCACCGTGCTTAGATCGACTTCAAGAATTTTCTACTGACAGAAAGGAGTTCTGTCATGAAATTACTATGTGTTTCTGGTCTCTGAGTTCAATTTCTAACGGATCAAATGGATTTCTATTCCGATACTCCTAGCCCAAGATATGATTTTTGTTGCCGAAAGTATGCGAATTTGAAAGCTTACCGCAATTGGGCCGACTTCGAGAATTTTTTGTTAATATCCTAAAGAGATTTCTGCCACAAAATTACTATGAGTTGTAGGTCTCTGAGTCTACTTTCTAACGGCACAAACATATCAAACTTCTGACACTCCTAGCTCAAGATACAATTTTTTTCGTTGCAAGTACGCGAATATGAAAGCTTACCGCAGTTAGACCGACTTTGAGAATTTTTCGTTGAAAGCCCAAAATAAGTTATGCCACAAAATTGCTATGTTTTTCAGGCCTCCGATTCTACTTTCTAACGGCACATACGGATCAAAATTCTGGCACTCCTAGCTAAGAATACAATATTTTTCGCTGTAAGTATGCGAATATGAAAGCTTACCGCAGTTATTTCAAGAATTTTCTGTTGACAATGATACGCTCAAATTACACCTAAATAATTGTGTAAGGCGTTCGATGTCAAATATAATATACCAACTAGGTTGGGGTCGAATCTCACAGGGAATAGGCGTGAAAAGATTACTTGAATAGTGTGGAACTTGACTTAAATCGTAATTCTATTCCGTTAGCTTAAAAAGAGTGTTGTAATTATGTGTAGTAAAGAATACTATTGTTTTGTGGGAATGTAATTAATTTGATTAAGGAAACCAAGGTTGTTTCCCTTCAATGGAATGTAATGCTATCGGTGTTAATATGATATATTTCTAATAGAAGGTCCTTTGATATTCAAATAGTTTCTAAGTGACTACCCAATATTTTCCAATAGTTGGGTAGTATTTTCTCTTTATGATTTTCACAAATATAAAAGAGTTGCAATTAAGGACAATTAATTTATGCCAAATAGATCCCACTTATTCCTAAGCGATTCTATTAAACAAGGTTTAAAGCCTTGAGTTTTTGATATTCAATTCTACCAAACCCTAAACCCACTTTTCCAAGTAAATATAGAGTAAAATGGAATTAGTTAATGTTTGCAACCACCAACAATAAATGAAGCATGAGAAATGAATAAATATCAACCAACTATTATATATATATATATATTCAATGGTAAACACTCATTAACATTACACCCATTTAGAGTCCACAACCTTAGTATTTAAAACTAACTACTCATACTAAAATACAAAGATAAAACAATAATTAAAGTCATAAGGCTTACAAAGGTACAAGATTCTCTCTTAAAAATCTTCCAAAATTAGAAGTATTCAATGCCTTCAATGTAGCCTCTTTTCATACAAGATGTCCCACAAAATCCATAGTAAATCTATTTATATTGGACCAAAAGTCGGGGTCAAGGTTGGACAAAAATGCCCCTGCATAACCCTTCTACGACCATCTTTGGTCGAAGACCATGTATGTGGTTGGCATAATTGCAAAAGTCATCGCATAATTACAAGATATGTAGCCCAGTTCTCCATCGCATTTCCATTCTGCGGTCCGCATAGTGATTATGCGACGCAGACTTCATCGCACATATGCTCCAACAAGATATCTTGTTGCAATTGTGCGGTCATTATGCGGTCCGCAGAAGCGTTATGCGGCCGCATAATGGACCGCATATTCTTCTCTTCAATGGCTGAAAAGCTTGCTCCAGTTTGCAGTAGGTTTGCGGTCTGCACTTCACTTCCGCGGTCGCAGACTTGCCGCATTTCTGTCCTTCTATGGGTTTTTGACTTCTTTTCCATGTTTTTGGTTCTTCACGTCCCGTACACTACAAAACATCAAAACTTCATAAAAAATAACTAAAAATTCTTTGAAAGACGAGCTAAAGTCTATGTAATTAGTATCAAAAGTGCTGAAATTCTACAACACATCAACACCCCCAACTTAGACTCTTTCTTGTCCTCAAGCAACTAAAAGAAAATCATCCTATCCTATACTATTCTATTTCCGATATATCACAAAACAACAATGACTGTAGATGGTTTTGACTATCAACTAACAATCATGTAACTTCTTTTATTTACCCTTCGTGGAAGACAACGATCAGTTAACAATTCGACTAATCAACTTGTAAACTTCGAGCCTCAAGAAAAATGACAGAATGCTACCCACAACTAAGTGTGCACTTGTGTTCTACTTCAAGAAGCTAACTTCTGCTAAATCTTGCAATTCATTCGTGCTCACAACAAAGAAAATCCCCAACTCACACATATGTACAAGGGATGCAATCAAACACTCTTGAACTCAGAACTAAAGCTACATGCTACAAGTATCAGTCCATATGCTTGCCCTTTTCTTAACTCGCTGCTATCGAGTGATTGGTTGTAGATCACCAAAGACTTTTCACGGGTTGTAATGTAGGCTTCAGGACGGGTTAGATGAATATTTGGGAATGTAGTGGCTATACCCTCCTTGAACTCTACATACACTTTTCTTCTTTACTACATATCACTTATTGACCTCGAGTTACCGACATAGAACCACCTCAAAGTATTTCTTCAGTTTTTACAAGACTCCACTCCATTTCTCTTCTCTTTTTTTCCTTCTATACACAGTAGTCAACCTTACCAATTTTCACTTTATACCGGCACCCCCAACTTACGCTTTTAGCCTCATTCTTAATCATTCAAGGAAGGATGGATTCAAAAGAAGGAATTATTTCACGAGGGATAAAGGTTTGTAATGTGATAGCCAAATAAAATGTTAAAGGCTCAACGGCGGTAACTGGGGTAATTTATGTAACAGGGAATTCCATTTTTTCAATCCAATAAAAAACAAGAAAAGAAATATAAAAATAAAAAATAAAAATCGAGTCTTATGTCGGGTTTTCTTAAAATCCTTGAGAAATTTATTGAATTTCTGAAAGAATTTTCATAATACTATACTTCAATTAAAGATCGAGTCAAATGAGAATTCCGCGAGCGATCGGCTGTTAACCGATTGGTCGTAGGTTCGAATTCTACTTGGGGAGATTTGATTGATTCTGAATTAAGGAATTCAGAATAAAGGCGATTGCTTTGCCCGTTAAGAGTAGGTAACCCGTTCCTTGTCTTTGTTTCTATCGAATTCTATCTCATCGTATCACATTCTGTTCTATTAGGTGAAGAGGCGGCGCCAATTGAAAACTATATTTTTTCAAACAAAGACTCTTCTTTTTAGGAAGATGATTCCCGAACATTCTTCAAAGATGATTTGAAAACAAAACATTTGTTCACCCATAATTGTTTAAAAGGATCATTATTGAAAGGCCCTAGATCCAGTTAGTATAAAACAGAAAAAAATTCTCTAGCAGTCACAAAGAGAGCCTAAGATCATTTCAGCGCCCAATCATTAACCCGAGAGTTGAACTAAGAAACCAACCGGGCAAGTTCGAGACATCACAAGTTAAGCATATGAATTATTGTCACGACCCAAATCCTAGCTCAGGTCGCGATGGCGCCCAACACCGCCGTTAGGCAAGCCAACCATTATTTACTAGTGATTTCAGGTAGTTTATCGAAACATTTTTCAATACTTGCTTGACTTAGTTTTGAGACATTAAGTAGAAACATATAACTTAGGCAGATTTTATGCAAAATAAATAATCATGAAGTCATAATTAACGATTACATCCCAAAATAAAGTCTACTAGCGTGTCAGTGCCTGGAACTAGTGTCACAAGTCTACAGGCATCTAGTAGAATAGTATCAAAAGAATGAAAGTCTGTCCTCCTGTCTGAGTAAGTATAGACAGAAATAACAAAAAGAATAGCTCCAAAGTGCTGCTGGAAATCGCCAAGAAGAGCAGCTCACCGTGAAGCCTCGACTAGTAAAACTCAGAAACGAGCTCCAGACTGGAACCCAGATGCACCTGCCTCAGAACCTGTACAATTAAGTACAGAGTGTAGCATGAGTACATAAATAACATGTACCCAGTAAGTATCCCGCCTAATCTCGAAGAAGTAGTGACGAGAGGTCGGATTGACACTTACTAGGGTTCAAACAGTGTATTTATGTGATAATTTAAAAGAGGACAACAAGTAAGCATGGATAGTAAAAAAATAAATATCGAATCGTAATAAAATCCAAATATGTAGTGAAGCATAAATTTACAAGTTTTCAGTTCGATTCTTTAGGATAATTCACAGTTCAACAGTCATAAACAACAACAGGCAAATAACATGCGCATAGTGGAATAAGGACATCCAATCTGAGCCAACATAATAACAATAACTGTGCATTGTCGAAGGGTCGAACGACGTGGACCATAGATGCATCTATCAACCTGTCGTGGCATACAACCCGCTACCATGAGATTAGGAGAAATAATCACTCCGCTCGCGGGATATAAATATTGAAGCGGTCGCATGCAAACACAACATCTTTCTTTGAATTCTTTTCAAATAACAATTCCTTTAAAACATCAAACTCTCAGTTTTTCTTTAAAACACAGTTGCATACAATGAAGTTACAAAGCATATAACTCAAGTTAATGAAATTCAAATGGCGTGGTGTGGGCCTAACTACCCGTACATAACAATAATAGTCAGTACGCACGGGCTCTCAATACCTCGCACTTACATAGTCCCCCCACAACAATGACACATACTCATTTAATTCACCTATGGGGAAAATTCCCTTTTACAAGGTTAGAAAGGAGACTTACCTCGTGTCAAGCCTACTCTCCGGGTCAAGAACGCGCTCGAAAGTCCAAATACGTCGCCCAAGGACTCGAAAGTAGTCAAATATTGCATAAATAAATCAATCTATACTCAAAAGTATGAAATTTCCCTATTTAAAAATTATTTCAACCTAAATTGCAAAATCCCAAAATACGCCACAGGGTCCACATGCTCGGATTCCAGAAATTTTTGAAGGAAACTATCACTCATGGCCTAAGGATCAATATTATATAGGTTTTGTTTGATTCCCCAACAAATTTCTTGGTAGTTTTCCCATTTTTGTCAAAAACCTAAGTTTTTACTCTAACCCATGGTTTCATCTAATTGTGGTGTTAATCTACCTAACAATTCAGGTAATCAGCTAAATTCATAGTAGGAATTACTTACCTCACAGTAGGTAGGTCGAATACCCTCCTTGCATGCTCTCAAAATCACCCAAGAATGAAGATAAGTGTTCAAAAATGGCTAAGTTCCGTGTTTAAAACGAAGTGCACTGCCTACAGGCTTTTCGCACCTGCGGCTCGATGACCGCACCTGCGGTCTTACATCTGTGAGAAAAGTCTCGCACCTACGGAGAAGAGGAAGGGGGCCTGGTTTCTCACATGCGGAGAGAGGTCCGCACCTGCGGAAATTGGAAACTCCCTCAGGAGTCGCACCTGCGAGACTGGGACTGTAGGAGCGGTCTCGCACCTGTGACTTGACCTCCGCAGGTGCGGACACACCAGACTTGGTGCACCGGCTGTCATTTTAGGCTGGTTTTTGCCTCGCTCGATGTCTGAATGGCATCTGGGCCCACCCGAGACCCCGTCCAAATATACCAACAAGTCCTAAATCATAATACGGACTCGCTCGAGCTTTCAGAACGCCCGAAACAATGCTAAATCTAAAAATCACACCTCAAAACCTATTGGATCAAACTTAAGAACTTCAAGTATCTGAATTCACTTTCAACATGCTGAACCATACCTATACTACTCGGAATGACACCAAATTTTGCGATCAACTCATAAATGACATAGCAAAACTATTCCCGGTCTCGAAATTCCGTTCGGACCTCGATAGCACAAAAACACGTTCCAAACCTCAATTTGAACTTAAGAATATTCTTAACTCACTATTTGGCGCCGAAGCGCTCTGGGGTAATCCAAAACCCGTTCCGAACACACGCCAAAGTCCGAAATCATCATACAAACCTACCGGAATCTTGAATCTCGATTCGGGGGTCGTTTACTGAAAATATTGATTGAAGTCAAACTTGGCCTTTAAGGCCAACCTTAATGAACTAAGTGCTCCAATACTACTCCAAACTCCTCCAAAACTCGAACCACCCGTCCCCACAAGTCATAAATCAGTAAAAGCAACTACGAGGAGTCTCATTTAGGGGCACGGGGTCCTAGAACACAAAATGACCGGTCGGGTCGTTACATTCTCCACCTCTTAACCAAATGTTTGTCCTCGAACGGGTCTAGAATCATACCTGGAGTGCTGAATAAGTGTGGATATTTGCTCCGCATGTCATCCTCGGACTCCCAAGTCACCTCCTCGACTGGTTGGCCCCTCCACTGGATCTTTACATCGGAAACCCTCTTGGACCTCAACTGGTAATCCTTCTTGTCAATGATAGCAACTGGCTCCTCCTCGTTACCCAACCTCTCATTTAGCTGAATGGTACTGAAATATACCATGTGAGAGAAGTCGGCATGATACCTCCGGAGCATGGACACATGAAAGACCGGATGAACCCCTGATAAACTGAGAGGTAAAGCAAGCTTGTAAGCAACCTCCCCAACTCGCCTCAACACCTCAAATGGGCCTATAAACCTCGGGCTCAGCTTGCTCTTCTTCCCAAACCTCATAATACCCTTCATCGACGAGACCTTCAACAGAACCTTCTCGCCCTCCATAAATGATACATCACGCGCCTTCTAACCGCGTAACTCTTGTGTCTGGACTGTGCTGTGTGAGGTCTCTCTTGAATCAACTTCATGTACCATAAAGCTTAGCCTCGCCAGGCTCAAACCACCCGATGGGAGATTGACTTCGCCGACCATACAAGGCCTCAAATGGAGACATCTCAATACTGGACTAATAACTATTGTTATAAGCAAACTCGGTTAAAGGCAAGAACTGGTCGCACTGACCTCCAAAGTCAATCACACATGCTCTGAGCATGTCCTCCAATATCTGAATTGTCCGCTCTGACTGCCCGTTGGTCTGAGGGTGGAATGCTGTGCTGAGCTCTACCCGGGTGCCTAACTCACTCTGTACGGTTCTACAGAAGTGAGAGGTAAACTGAGGACCTTAATCTGATATAATGGACACAGGCACACCGTGCAACCGAACTATCTCCCGAATTTAGATCTGGGCCAACCTCTCAGAAGTATAAGTAGTAGCTACTGGAATGAAATGTGCCGACTTGGTCAACCTGTCCACAATGACCCAAACTGTATCAACCTTCCACAAGGTCCGAGGCAATCCAACTAAGAAGTCCATAGTGATTCGCTCCCATTTCCACTCAGGTATAGGCATCTGCTGAAGTAGGCTTCCTGGCCTTTGGTGCTCATACTTAACCTGCTGGCGATTTAAACATCTTGCTACATACTCCACTTTGTCTTTCTTCATCCGTCTCCACCAGAAATGCTGCCTCAAGTCGCGATACATCTATGTAGCACCAGGATGAATAGAATACCACGAACTATGAGCCTCCTCTAGAATCCTCTCCCTTAAGCCATCAATGTTGTCTTAAGCTTCTGAAATCTCACCTCACACTCGTCGGACCATCAAAATGGGTCATTCTTCTGGGTCAATCTAGTAAGAGAAGCTGCAATGGACGAAAAAACCTCCACAAACCGGCAATAATAACCCGCTAGACCCAAGAAGCTCCTGATCTCTGTAGCGGAAGTAGGGCGTAGCCAACTGTGAACTACCTCAATCTTCTTAGGATCAACCTTGATACCTTCTTCGGATACCACATTCCCCAAGAATGCCACAGTATCCAACCAAAAATCGCACTTGGAGAACTTAGCATACAACTTCTGTTCTCGCAAGGTCTGGAGCACAACTCTAAGATGTTGCTCGTGCTCCCCCAGGCTACATGAGTAAATCAAAATGTCATCAATGAAGACGATGACAAAAGAATCAATATAAGGCCTGAACACCCTGTTCATCAAGTCCATAAATGTTGCTGGGGCATTAGTCAAGCCAAAGGACATCACCAGGAACTCATAGTGACCATATCTCGTACGAAAGGCAGTCTTCGGAACATCCGAGTCCCGAATCTTCAGCTGATGGTACCCCGATCTCAAGTCCATCTTAGAAAACACCCGTGCACCCTACAACTAGTCAAAAAAATCATCGATACGTGGCAACAGGTACTTGTTCTTGATGGTGACCTTGTTCAACTGGTGGTAGTCAATACACATCCGCATAGTCCCATCCTTCTTTTTCACAAATAGCACTGGAGCACCACAAGGCGATACGCTCGGTCTGATAAACCCCTTAGCCAATAACTCCTCGAGCTGTTCTTTCAATTCATTCAGATCCATGCGATAAGGGGGAATAGATATGGGCTGGGTGCCCGAAGCTAAGTCAATGCAAAAATCAATGTCACGATCCGGTGGCATGCCTGGAAGGTCTGAAGGGAATACATCATCAAACTCTCGAACTACTGGCACTGAATCAATCGTCGAAGACTCGGAGGTGGTATCTCGCACATATGCAAGATAAGCCAAACAACCCTTCTCGACCATATGTCGAGCCTTTAGGAAGGAAATGACCCGACTAGCGGCAATAACTGAGGAACCTCTCCACTCCAATCTCGGCAACTCGGGCATGGCTAGACTAACAGTCTTGGCATGGAAATCTCGAATGGCATGATAGGTAGACATCCAATCCATGCCCAGGATAACCTCAAAATAAACCATATCAAGAAATAAGAGGTTCGTGCTGGTCTCGAACCCACAAAATGTAACCACACAAGACCGATAAATCCGTTCCACAACCACATAATCGCCCATAGGAATGGACACATAAATAGGAGTACCCAAGGAATCACAAGGATATCCAGGGAATGAGCAAATAAGGATCATACATATGAATAAGTAGACCCTGGATCGAATAATACCGATGCATCTCTACCACATACTGAAATAATACCTGTGATCACGGTATCTGAGGGCATTGCATATGATCTGGCCGGAATAACATAGAATCTGGCTGGAGCGCTAGATGACTGACCTCCACCGGAATAAACAGGAGCTGACTGGGCTCCCACTGCCTGGCCTCCACCTCTGGTATGACCCTTACCAGCCTGCCCTCCACCTCTGGGTGTCCGAACCGCTGGTGCTCACCTCACAGGCTAGTGACCCTGATGCACTTCCTTGTCCCGAAGCCTGGGATAATGCCTCTTCATGTGACCTGGATCCTCACACTCGTAACAACCCCCGACACCATAGCCTGCTGCCCTGACTGAATAGAGGGAGGACGGTAGGAACTCTTTAGCATAGCACTGAAATAAGGACTGGTAGACCCTTGATGACCAGAATACCCGCCGGAGGAACCCTGAATAGCTGGCGGGCAGTAAGAACTCTCCGGCATGGCGCTGAAATAAGGCCTTGCTAGGACACCTCGTGGAGGTGGTGGTGGTGATGAATATGGGGGCCTACTGGGCTGGACCCTACCAAACTAACCTCTGCCCCTAGCTGGAGCACCTCTGAAATCCCCGAAAAATCTAGCCCTCTTATCATGCAGACCCTGCTCTCTTCTCCTCGACCGATAACCCTCGATCTTGCGAGCAATCTCTACCACAAGCTGATAAGGAGTCCCCATCTCCACCTCTCGGGCCATGTTGGCCCTAATACTGGATGCAACCCAGCTACAAATCACTGCACTCTCTCTGCGTCAGTAGGAAGTATCATGAGTGCATGATGAGGTAGCTCAGAAAACCTAGCCTCGTAGTCAGTCACCGACATCTGTCCCTGCTCCAGCTGCTCAAACTGATATCGCAGCCCTTCCCTCTCAGAGGGTGGAATATATCTGTCCAGGAATAACCGAGTGAACTGCTCCCAAGTTATGGGAGGGGAATCTGCCGGTCTTCCAAGAATATAGGACTGCAACCATCTACGGGCCCTGCCCTGTAGCTGAAAAGAAGTGAAGTCGACTCCATGAGACTCCAGTATCCTCATGTTGTGTAGTCTGTCCCTGAACCTATCAATAAAGTCATGTGCGTGTTGATACCCAATTTTTCCTCAAACTATTTTAAAATTTGCATATATACCTTCAAAATCACTCTTTATAATAACTGATATTTTTCTGCAATTTTTCATATTTTTATTAAATTCTTTTCCAATTTATTCAGTATTTTTATATTCAATAATTATTCATAAAAATTTATAAATAATTTCAAAATATTTCCCATCTCAATATATCATTTTTAATCCTATTAGGATTTAATCATTTCACAAATTAGCTAATTTGGCATTATTTGACCATAATTACAATAAATTTGTAATTATAGCCTAGTTATACATTTTGTACTATTTTAACTCAATAATTAGTCATTTTATATTTTAAACACCAGTAATTACCTTAATTTCATCTATTTAGCATTAATTTAATTTTATGTAATTATTAGCTATTTTTTATTAATTATTTATCCATTTAATCGGGTATTTAACAATTAGCCCTTTCCTATTTAAATTATAACCTAATTTTAACTTAACCCACCCAATTGAAACCAGCCCAATTACATAATCCAATACCCAAGCCCAAGCCCAAGCCCAAACCTAAATATACTCGACCCAACGTTTGAACAAATCCTGGCCATTGATCAAACTTGATCAACGACCCAAAAATGACCTTCCTTAATTAAACCTAGACCTACCCCCGACCCCTCATTCTCTCTACTCTCTCTCTCTCTCTCTCTATCTCTCTAAGTCTCTTCTAGAGACTTCCTGTCTCTATGGCTCCGATGAACCTCTTCGTCTTCTCCGGCCGTCTCTTTGCCGGAGACCATGAAGCCCTCATCATCCTTCTGCCTCCTATGGTTCCTTCACACCGGTAATGCTATCCCTAAGGCCCTCAAATGACGAGGAACAGTCTCCTCACACCTATGGTATGTTCCTTCTTTCTTCAGGCCTCCAGGGCTCGATTATGAGCAAGATCTTTCCATCTTTTGCCCAAACCTATGGTTTTCTAGACCGGTATCTTCATCTTTGGGTTCACCCTTCAAACCCTAACTTCTGAATCTTCCAATTCTTTTAGATTTTTAATATATCTATGCATACTATGAGGTTTTCCTATGTTTTCTTTAAAGAATCTCCCATCTCTTGAACGATTTCCTCATTTTTCTTACTAGGGTGCAAAACCTTTTTTTTTTACAAAACGATTTCTTTGGATTTCCAACAGTTACTTTATGATTTTGAGCATGTTTAAACGTCACCTGAGTCTTTTATTTTGTTTGAGCCATTTTAGTTATGAAACACTAATACTTCTGTGTTCGATTTGAAGGTTTGAATCTGTTTGCAATGTTGTTTGCATGAAATTTCTGGATTTTTTACGAATGCCCTATGTGTTCTATGCTTCTTGTCCTGATTTGTTGTTAAGGTTTTCTGAATCTCTACTGCCCTTTTAGCTACTTGCTTAGGGTTTCTCTCACTTTTGTTCAACACATGCTATTTATTGACTAGTAAGTCTGATTATTCGTTTTATTGATTATGGTTTTGAGCATTTCTCGTAAATCTGTAATATCTTCCTTGAATCTATGACTCCGTGTATTCTCCTGATATCTCTCTACTGATTTTTGAATTATTTCTTTTATTGTGTGATGATTTGTTCAGTTAGTATTGACCCCTGTAATTTTTCAATCTCATGTGTAATTCTCTGAACCAATTTTTCGGAATTAAAATTGTACCCCACCCTATTTATGTGTACAAACATGCTGTTAATTACTTGACATATACTTTTCTTATTTGAAATATTCTGTATCTAGTCCTTATTATATGCCACATGATTTTACTATGGTAAAATCAGTCTTGTGATTGATTCCTTTCCTTGTTTAATATGACTTGTATCCGTTTGAACTATGACTCCCTAATTAAAGGGAGTCCGGTTCTTTAATTGATTCTGATTGAGGTTCTTCCTAAAACTCTGCTAAATTATTGTTTCCTACCTTATTTCTCTGGCCTGTTTATGACTATAAATGCCACTGCTCTCATTAGCTTAAAATACGAACATAGATCTTGTTCTATTCTCTCTTGCTTACACACACACAATCTACTATTCTTCTCTCGATTGTTTGCTATTGCTAGTCGGCTGGAAGCCAAGACTAGCTGTTCTACTTGCCTCTTATTCCTTATTGCTGTCTTCAACTGGTATGTTTCCAGTTTATATTTAAAGTCTCCAAAACAACATGTTTCTCTTGTTATTACGATGCATCCTGCTTCTGGTTTCCTTTTACTTATGATTATGTTGTCCTACTTGCAACTAGTTTCATATATTATGTTGTTTGGTTCTGGTTATCTCCTCCCTTATAGCCTCAGCATGCAGTCCCTAGGATACTATATTTGCCTTGTATGTTACTTAACATGTGTTTCTTAAACCTATGTGTAATTCTGTCCTACCCTCTCCCAGTACTCCCTCGAATCTGATTATGTTTAGATCTTTGCATGAATTCTTGGTGACTAACTGTGTTGTTGACTGGTTAGACTCAATACTAGTCTGTGACACTCTACCACTTCTCTAATGCTAATATGCTTCTATGTGTCCCCAATCCCCATTGTCCCTAAGTGAAATCTATGTTTGAATGTGCTGAATCTGTGCGAGTTGTTTGCTTCTTACCAAATATGTTTACATTATATTCAAGTTGTTTCATTACTAATCAAAACCTTTTCAGAAAAATTCTTTATCTACTGAATCAATCCAGTGTTTTTTGTGTCAAAACCTTTTCAAATCTATCTCCTGCACTTCACTTGATTCCTAGACCTTTAAGTTCTGCCCCCTCAGTGTGAGCACTGCTTTGGGACCTTGAGTTCCCTCTGAACACTGACACACTGAGGCTGGTATTTGCATACTGCACATGTTTAACTCCTGGTTACTAAGTCTGGGTGTGAGCGTTTCCTGGGAGCCCTTGAGGTCCTTAGGGAACTTTGACACACCCGGACTATGAAAAGGCTATGAATACCATATGGAAATGAGGTTTAGAGGGTTTGGGCCTAATTGAAGGCTCACTATAGAATAACTACTCATTTTTCATTTCTAGTTGTGTAATTCATAATCCTTGGCCTGCAATAATTTGTAAATAATTCTAGGGCTGGATAGTGAAACGGGAGGGGTAACTATGCGTGCCTAGTTATTACAAGGTTAGAAACCATGCTTAGGTTTTTTTTAATTCCCTATCTCTGCATTAGAGATCCTGTGTAGGTTCATGTGTCCATGCATTAGATATCATGCTACTTAGGATTTATATGTATTGTATTCAACATCTCATCTACGCTTAGAAATCCTGCCTATAGGATAAATAATAACAATAAAATAAACTGCTATTACATGATTCTGTCCATGTAAACATGTTCTGAAACTTCATAAGAAGTCCTGTCCTAGGATAAATGCGTGCGCACTTAGAAATCCTGTCCCTAGGATAACATTAACAAGCTGTACTCTTGCTATTCCTGAAGCGGTGCATAATGTTGTGATTTTATGTGCATTTAGAAATGCTGTTTAGGTTACTATGAATCATGATGCATTAGACATCATGCTATAGGATCGTACTCATTTAACTGCACTTAGTCTAAATACAGATATCTAAAATAGTCCCCTGTTCTAAACAACTCGTAATTAGTCCTTTCACATCTTCAACACCTAGAATTGCATGTTATAAACAACCTAGAATCGTTAACAAATCTGAATAACTGTTGCATGTTATCCTACACCTAGGCAAGCCTTAGGTAATCGACTTAAAAAATAAAACCAGAACTGTTCTTTGTGATTAGTGTTCAACTGTCAGCATGCTTAAAACCAGTAGGCAAGTTTGATTAGGACTTCCTCTCTGAGTTATACAATGAATCTGTCTTTGTTATTATCACTTAGACACTATACGTAGGATCTAAATCTGGGCCTTAATTATGTATGAGACATGCTGTTTATGTGCACTGTTTGTGGAGGTCTTTGAACCGTTTCCTGTTTATGTGCTACCCCCTTTACCTGCAGTTCTACTTGTTCATTATATGTCACCTTAGCATTTTCACCTTTAAAACCTGAGGGTCTGCCTAGCACCTCCTTTAGGATGGGAGTCCTAATTTCCTCCGGGACTTATAGGAAGGGACGGTTAACAACATGCAATAGAGGTCGAGACCAACACTCAATTTAGTTATTTTCACGGGGTGGGAAATGGTAGAATATGGATATGATGACCGGTGCGCTAATACCACGTGTAGACCCTCTTCGAGGAGTGATTACCGGGTATTGCATTGATGTGATCCATATTATTATAAACCTAGGATACCTTTTATATGCTTAGATTGTAATCCTTTCAAAATCTAATTTTCTTTACTGTTTTCAAATATCTGCAGGCTTAAGACTTAAATCCCCTTTTATTTGATCCTTTATTTGTTTGTTTGCTAAGCCGTACAAATTCACAGAAACCATTTGGCCGGGAACCACACTTGTGGATCCTGAGGGGTGCCTAACACCTTCCCCTCAGGATAATTTCAAGCCCTTACCCAATCTCTGGTTAGTAATGTAGTTGTAATTGAACCCCTTAGGTGCCCTAACGCACCATTAAAATCGTTAGGTGGCGACTCTTCAAAATATGCAAATACCGTTTCCAAAAAGAATGAGTTGTCTCAACCCATGTCATAAACCCCTTTCAACCGGGCCCCGAAAGGAGAGCTCGGGGGGAAAAAGGGGGGCGCGACAGTGCGTCCTCATGACGCTCACCTCCGTAGACATGAGGGTGAAATATCGTCCATTAGTCTAATAACTTCTGCGGGTCGCCGTCCGCAGCTGGTCTGGGCTCAGGTGCTACTTCTGCTACTGGATGAACCCCGCCCACGGGCAGTGTACCCGGGGTCTGATATACTGCTGCTGCATGTAGGGGTGGGCATTCGGTACTTCGGTTTGGTATTTAAGAATTTCGGTTCGGTATTTCGGTAT